>CABEEJ010004936.1:0-56715 GCA_901482245.1 Timema douglasi
ATATTTATCTATTAAGGGTGGCTAATTAATAAATAAATAATAACTTGTAACATTATTCTAAGTTGAAACGTGAATGCGGTTGTAATGATATATCTGAGAAATGTAAGAGTATGTGGAAAACATGTATGGTTAGAGTCAGTAAGGAAAGGTTAATGAAGAAGTGCAGTTTGAAGGGAAATTGCTAGGTCACTTTGAAAGAAGCGTGTTACGTTAGCTTAGGCATGTGAAAAGTATGAGTGTGTTTCAAATAGCAAAGCAAATATATGATCGGAGAGTGTGTGGATCAAAAGGAAGTGTTGACCAGTAAAACTTGGCTAATTAATGATGTAGACGAATCTGTGAAAAAGAAAAACAATAAACGCTTAAAGAAAAAAAGAGCATGCATGAATCGGTGTATGGATGTTGAATCGAAGGCGGTATGCAATGATAGGGAATTGTGGATAAAGATAATGATGATGGATTAAAAATGAGTTTTTGTAGCTATGTGCACATTTTCATGCCTACCCCGTAAGGGAACAGCTCGATTAGGTATGTATGAAGTTATATTAGCCTGTGGCTTAGCGAACGACAATCTTGAAACAAAAACGAGACGGTAGCTGATTAATCTTTTCTTAATATTATAGTTATAGCTATGATCACTGATTTGGCCTTTGATAGCACCATTAAAACACATAGATCTCTGATGGTGCAAAAATTTGAATATCCAGTGTTACTCCTGACTGTTAACATACACATGTTGGGTATACAGAACAAAATGTATATATGATTTTAAAAAAATGAAGTCATTTACAAAATTACTAGTTTTACTTTAAGCTTCCCTAATTTGTACAAATTGAGGGATGAAAACTCAAATTCTACTATGCTTAAAGTTGTAAGTTTAACGTTAGGAATTTTAATAACTTATCATGTAAAACATTTCCCACACTGAGTATATGATCTACCAATTAATAATAATCAAACTTGAGAAAAATTATTTCAACAATACAAGGTCTAATGATGACATTTAAAAGTGCCATGCTGACTGTACTTGCCTAGTAAGGATTATAAAGGATTGATGTGTACAGAGTTAAAAATATTTAACAAAAAACAATTTTTTAAATCCATTGGTTTCATGACCAATTTCACGACTTCACCCATTTTGGACTTTACTCAATTCCTTCTTTAGGCAACTTGAAACCTCTTCTTTCATGTTTATTCATTATTTGGCTCAACATGGATTTGTAAATTAGTTTTATGTATATCTTAGTGTTTTTATATCGATTTGACTAGACTACAGCATATACCTCTGTTTTATATCATGTCTTTTTTAATTGGTTCATTGTTTCTTAATTAACATAGTTAAATAAGGATTAAAAAGAGGGGTCATTAATAAACAACACTTAAGCTAGATCCTGTTTCATAGTCAAACTTAGAGCACTGCAAGAGCTCTGATTTGTTAAATACAAGACGATATCACCTAGTCCAGAATGGAATTGACCAAGTTCATAATCACACTTTTAAAGACACTTCCTATAACTTTTGAGTGAGAACAAACAATACAAAATAATATAATGGCGATAAATGAGATAGACATGGAAGCTAAGTTACAGGACCAGAAAAACAGGCCGAATCAGCTTACTGGAAAATGATCATTAAGCCACTGGGATGACCTCTGCCGTTGTTAGCACTGCCGCCATCCGGTCTCATTGGAAGTTTCATAATAGATTACAATAAATTAATTAAAATATGGAAACAAATGCATGGTAATCTTGATTATGGTTTAATAATGGACATATTTTTTGATAACAATTTTTTTTTGATAAATATAATAAATTTTTTACTTTTATTTCACTTGGTATACAGAAAATTTGTAATTTTTTTTATCATTGATATATGATGTTTACTTAAAAAGGATGCAAAGACGAGCTAATAACCTATTAATATATTGTGTTATTATTTTTGAATTTCTACATTTTCCCCAGAATTTGGTTGATTAATTTGGGAACAACCCGTAAATCTTGTAATATAAATGTTTAGATGAATGAAGTGATGGAATTATACTTGTGTGAATGTAATGACAGAAAATATTGATTCCATTCAAAAGTAAATGTAGTAAATCATATCTAGAACCTTATTGTCATTCCCGATCAATATATATGTGTCAACAGAGAACTCTCTCGCACTGGAGGACACACTGACTAATTATTAAGATCGTTTGGTCTGGTTTGTCAGTGACAGAAATATGTAGGTATGGTTGTATTCTTAAATGATTTATTCAGTTTCCTCCACATGTGTTACACGATGATATTTTATCGATCATATTCACTTTTATAACCTATAACGGATCTTTTCAAACAGTTATAAAGAAAGGGTATTACATCAAATATTTAAACCAACCTAATAAAATTTGTTTGTTTTAAGGTATATTTCAATACTAAAGTTGATAATATTACTAAATATATTAATTCTTTATATATTTAATCAATCTGGGTGCTTTGTGTAACACTAATTTGGTATCAGATATTGAATTGACATTAACTCTCAAATCTATGAGTGAAGTAAGCTTTTAGTCGACTGGATGTAATAGAATAGAACATACAAAAAATAGCCAAGTAATTATAATTAATTAACCAATGTATTACTTTATATTAATTGAAATATAGATAATATTCCTGAAAACGCTCTTTTGTGCTATATCCACGCCAGAGTGAGCTAGGATCGATCACAAAATGAGACAAGAATATTTAGCGGTGGCATTCATATACACAGGGACAAAGATGACAATCACTAGATATCCACAATAAATTGCTTATTAAAACCATAATGGATATATACTCTGCCATTAGACCTCGCCAATGTATTTTATTTCTTTATGGATTGTTCTCGTTCGATAAATTCCACCCACCGTTATAATATTCTAAGTTCATCCTAAATATTTTTCATGGTGATATATCTAGTAAACAAAAATTCTTGATTACAAGTAATTTTCCTTCAGCACCACGTCTTACTACCCGTTTGTGTTGTATGCTTATGTATTATCAAGCTAATGGTTTTAGCGATTAGGGAGGTTATAGTTTTAGGAAATGTACCCGAATTTATGTATAAGAAAAGTGTGAAGCCATTTTGTAATATACACCTTCAGTACACCCAAACTAGATTCGAAACCATTAATTTCACCTCATAACCGGTCTAGTCTACTGCGATAATAGCGTGTTAGACCACACGGCCATCAAACCAGCCTTTCAACAAAGTTGTTTTATAACTATTCATTTAGGTTTTCAGCTATTCCATATTTTTATACCGTCGTTTAATAGAGCCGAACTCATCTTTTGTCACGTGATAGCAATAGTCACTTGCTAACTCTATCGGTTAAGAATGAATTACATCTTAGCAAAGATTCACTCCCCGGATTGTTTCACAAGAAAGGATATTAAAAAGAATATTGCAAGCGTGTGAACCAGATGAACTACATTGCGGTTGGGGGTTGTAAGCTTTTTCCCGGTTGTAATATATTCTTTGAGTCACATGTCTCTTTTATTGGCCATAGAATGCATCGTGCTATTGGTCCAGTCCATGTTCCTCGTCCTGAGGCAGCACATTTACCATATCAACTCTAGACCACATGACGATGAGACGAAGGGAATCCGTATGGAGTACTTTGGCAGTGCATTGTTAATTTAGCCTACTCCTTCCAAAACATGAGGGTTACGTCCTTTTTAATCTTGTTTACCACCATCATCTTCCTACAGATATATTTAGGATCATGAATTAAGAACACCTGATTATATTTATTTATTGAATAATATTATATATATTTAGCGGGTGTCATTTCACTCAATATGGCTCTCCTATTTGTACACGTATATGGCCCTAGTGTGCCATTGGTTAGTAACCTGTATTAGTAATAATATCCCTAATTTAGCTATAAATAAATGATTCGGTGCACTGTGCATATTTTATCACTACTTCTTCTATTTGAAATTTACACTTTGGGTGTGTAGTGGGGGTAAAAAAAAGATTATTTTAAAAACAAAATTAAATATTATTAAGGAGAGACATTAATCAATAATGGTTACAAATATATTGTATTTAATTTTATCTTGATGAGTTTACATGATTAATCAAATTCATCAAAACTATTAATATCATAAACTAAAGTAAAACATAGCATGTTGGTGAAACTACGACTGTTGATAAAATAAACATTAAAAAAAAAATCTAATAGGTTAGGACAAATTTACATGTGAGAATTTAACAAAATTATAAAAATATATTTTGTATATTCAACATCAAATGATTAATATAATAAACATAAATGTATCATAACATAATAATAGACAAAGAATTAATTTGAGATAATGAAGATCTTAGCATAGCATCTTACTACCCGGTCAGATTATACGCTTGCGTACTACTTACGATACTGGTTTTAGGGATGAGAAAGTTTATATTTATAGAAAGAGTATTAGGATTTGCTTGGAGGGAGGCCAAAAAAAACACTTTGGAATACCAATCTCAGTTCAAACAACCTAGATTCGAACCTCTATATCGACGTTATCAGCAATATAGTATACTGTGGAGTAACACCTTAGAACTTGCAGCCATGGAATTGGTTTGTGAGATAATTAAAATTCATATTGTAAATGTGTAAATGATTTAATTAAATTTTTGAATGATTACAGATTGATTAAATTCTTGTTTTTTTTTATCTTTAATCCTCTTCTTCTTGAGTTAATGATATGTTGGGTTCTAAATATGTAGTGGCGAATAGTTTCAATGCATAATAATTTTAATAATCTTAAGATCCTTATCCAAATGAAGTAAAAGTTATTCAATTCTGTGTTGTAATGAAACGTTCTAAGTTATTGAAAATTAATAATCATTTTAATTACTGGTATAAACATTTAAAATCACTAAGAAAAAATATTTTCATATTCATTTTTTCCCATAGTTTATTCAATTTTTGAAACTAAGTCAAATAAATTATTTAACGCTTCAATAATTAGCGTGATACTGAATATAAATTTACCAGTCAACTAGCAATATCACCCATCGTTATTACGGACACCTGCATTAAAGCTACATAAATTTAGGAAACATAATATCTATAATATATCATATATAGTAAAACTTTACCATGAACGATAAAAAAATAAACATGGAACTCTCAAAATTACTATGGTAACTAATATATTAAAATGAATTAATCATATGAACTAATTTAATAGTACCAAACCTATTTGCATGGCAACAAGCTAAGTACACAAAATAAACCAGTCCATACAAAAGACAAGGAAAATATTAGGGAACCATTCATATTATTATTATTATTGCTATTTTTTAATTATTATCATTATTAATTACTTTTTTGTTACTATTAATAATTATATAGCATTATTTAACTATTTTAGTTTAGTTTATTTTCTCGTGTAATTATTTGTATTTGTATTGTACTTGTGTACTTTCTGTGCTGGTCTGTTATATGTCCTAAGACTGTTGGCAAGCACTATAATAAAAAAAATATTAAATTATTAAAATTAGCACCGCGTCTTACTACTCATTAAGCTAATACGCAAAGTGAGAAATTACTTAATTATACTAATATCAATACCATCCAAGGTTGACTAGGATCGATAAACCGTTTAAGACAATTCATTTTAACTATACCGAGTTTCTGACCAGCTACATGATGAGTGTGTACTCTGGAATTAAACCTATAAAATATATTACATAGTTAATGGATTATTTTCTCTGAGAAAGTTTATTTTAAATAGATTTTACAATAATTGTATACATTGTGTGATCAGGTCGATTAATCATTATTATAAACACATGTCAAATAAGAGTTCATTAGAACTTTTAGATCCTTGATAACCACAACCGGTATGGCTGTATTTGTTACCATTAAAAGTTAAACCTATATTTCTCATTTGTTTGGATTGTTATCGTTTGAGAAATAAAATCTACAAGAGAAATACTCGATTGTATTTTTGAGGATGTGCTACAAGGTTTCATTTTTATTAATAGTAAATTACTTGATAGGAATTAGTATATCATAACTTTTAAATATGAAAGTATTTGAGGTTTCTTACGTTTGCACGGTGATCTTAAGTTTAACCCTCGCCAGTTCTTATATCCTAACGGTGATAGCTTGTGCACTCCACCAGTCAAATATGAAGGAGGTTCTTACAAAGATTTACTACCTAGAAAGTATTTCAAAGAAAGAATTTTTTTATTATAGCTTTGCGAGGAGATGGAGCCAGTATTGGCTAGCAGGGGGAGCTGTTTTACTGTCGACAATATATGGCCTCAGAATGTGCACCATTGAAAGTGATGTGTCGGTATTTTTTGTGATAGAATTCACTGTGCGCCTTGCAAATGTCCAATTCCGGTTCTTAGCACTAGCGTTGAGGCAACATCTGTCCCAAATCAACTCTAGACTGCGTGATGGTGTGACGGAGAGTAGTGAAGTGGTTGAATGTGCAGAGTACCACGCTGGTGTGGTGGACGTTGCTAGGCTAGTAAACTCCTCCTACTCCTTCATTAATTTAACGGCGGTCACATCCTCTTTTTATCCTTGTCATAACCTCCATATTTATTAATATTTACATGTGGAAAATGAGCACTAAAATAAACATTGTTTTTATAGGACCTGTAATATTTTTACTCTGGTTGGTTCTTGAAATCAACCAGCTTTGGTGGCTTGTACACGTTCGTGACTCCACCGTAATGGAGGTGAGTACTCAAAATGTATACAATATACTATTTTATTTCGAATTTATTGATTTTTATTCTATAAAGTGCACATTAATAATTAAAAGTACTAAACAAAGGGATTTAATTTTAAGTATAAGCTTCATCAGAAATGAAAGCAAATAACTATAAAATGAATACCGATGGTGAAAAATATCAAAACGTTTACTTACAGTCTTTAACGTAAAACAAATAATTAGCTAAAAACTTGACATAGTCTTTTAATAATTTTAATCAATCATTGTTATATAAATGATATATCTATATTAATAAAGTGAAGTGTTTGTATATCTGTCTGTCATGAGAGTACCGCGATCTATCGTACTTAGAGATCTGAAATTAAATCTCGGAGCCTAAATTGTGATAAATATATATTTTAATTAAAAATGAAGAAATATTAAAGCCTCGAGGAAATTTACTACTACAATTAATACAGATGTTTAATGCTGATTATGTTTGGCCCTATGAATAAACATGTGCCACTAAAACCAGGAATTTTAAATTAATCCCCTTCAACCAGCCTACAATTCTATATCTATTTACAACTTTCTAATCTTTTTACCCTAAAATAAGTTTTCATGTCTAAATCTAGTATTTAATCAAGAAAAAATGTAAAAGTGCAAAAGATAAATAAATCAAAAATATATTTTTTTTTTCAAAATGGCAATAAACCAAAAGGGCAAATAATTCAAAACTGCCAAATAAGGAGACAATATCAAAAAGGGCAATAAGAAATACATTCGAGTAGAATTATTAAAAGGGCATGAATTAAATCTAATAAATATATAAGGTATAAAGGTTTAAAAGAGTACAAAAAATTAAAAATGGTAATTATATTAAAGTTGACAAAGGAGACCCAAAAAAGTGTAAAAGAGGAAAAAAATAGTCAAATAGTTAACGGGGTCAAAGCCTATACTGTGTGGAAATAGTAAAAAGGCTTTAAATGGTTAAAAGGGTAACTATTTTAAAAGGGGTAGAACGGGGAAATGGGTTAAGCGGGGTAAATGCAGTAAAACCATGCGAAAAATACTTTTGATGTGAATAATTAAAGCCTTTTAATAACCATCCATTTACGCTGTGACATTCTTCTTCCATTTTTACTTGCGCCATTATGCAAGAGTTCAAATAACCGTGAATAGAGAAGTATTATCAAAGAAATTACAGCTTTTATAGCATGTTTAGTTTAAATCTCTATTTATATATTTTGCATTGTACAGTCCACTTTCGCGATTTGTATCCCAATTTAAACCACACACAAGTATCCCTTGGCTACAAAAATTGACTTTTATTGGGTACACATGTCTGCACTTAAGTTAATTTTTCTAATATTTCCCTTGCAACCCTTAGCTTCCCACCCCTTCATATGCGAAACTATCCCACTCTATTATGGTTTAAATAGGTGTCGTCTTGAATTTAGTATAGCATCACATGTAAGGCATACTAAGTCTGTTTATTAAACTGGCCTGTTTTATTCTTGTCTAGGTAGGTAATGTACTTTATTTAGTGTATCATCACACTTGAGGAATATTATGTCTGAATATGAAACTTTCCCATTAAACTATGGTCTAGGTAGGTTTCGTTTTGTATTTAATATGTCAGCTCACATGAGGCATACTAAGTCCAACCAAGAAACTAGCCCATTCTATTCTGGTCTAGGTAGCTGTCTTCCTATATTTAGTATAGCACCGCACTTAAGATATATTGAGTCTGACTATGAAACTGGCTCCTAGCTGTTATTGTTGTAATTTTTCTATTTAGGGTAGTCAACATTTGAAAGATGAAACAGGATATTTTATTATACTTCAATACCATACACATTATTAAAATTTTTATTCTCTTTAAAAAAAAAAGTAAGTTATATTTTCTAATAGGCCTAAAACTAATTTAAAAAAAAGTTGTTCTAATTATAACGTGAGAATATATTTTATAGCCGAATACCACTATGATAAAATGTGTAACCTTAAATCTAATTTTAATTTTGTTAAAAAGCCATTTGTTTTATGATAGTAGCCCCGTGGATTCTTTGGTGCTGACTGACAGCTCACAGCTGACTTCTGACAGCCAACATTTAGGTGTATACTTAAATTTTGACTGTCAAACGTGACAGCTGCTAAACACATGTTTTTGCAGATCATGTGGTTCAGCGTAGGGATACGTAATTTGGCCTGGTAACCTTTTAAAGCGGTCAGTCAGCACCAAAGAAGCCATGGGGCTACTGTAGCTGTAATTACCAACATCTAAATAGTCTTAAGTGAATATTTTTTATAGAAAATTTAAATAAGAGTCTAAAATTACCTTAACCATCTAAAAGTTAGAGAAGACTGTTAAAAACGTCTCTTCTGAGAAAACAATTTCATTTTTAGTAGAGTATATTATTTTAGAAAAAAAGAAAAATAACTGTACAAATATATTTATGTAAAAGATTAAAACTAAAATAATATTATTATTTACGTGTGGTGCTTTCTTGAGGTAGAGGAGCGAGTTTCTCAACTTTAACTCCACCCAGTCCATAATATTACACCGCTATTAGTCAGTTGTATAGGTTTATAGCTATGAGGCCTGTAGCTCTGTCTCTTCTCAATCTGTCCTCATAGTGATTTTCAATACTGTGTACATGTAAAGAGTTTAGTAAAATTGATTTTATAGTGGAAATAGGGATATAGAGATAAATAAATATATGGTATTGAGATCAACATTGAGAAGTCAAAAGCTAAGATTATTTTAAAAATTCTGAAGAGACGATATTTCATAATATGATATATTGATGGAGTAATCATCACAAAAAGCATAATACTTTTCTGTGGCTATTTGATTTATTAATATGCAATCCCATACAATTATAAAAAGTCTAAAATTGGCAGCAATAAACCGACTACCGAGTCAAAGGTGGCGGCATTATCTGATAGCTCGCGACCTTAATAAAAAATCACACATTTGTAGCCGACGATTTCCGAACGTTCAACATAGACTTTTCCTTAAAATATGATTGAAGAATGACCACGGCCATGGGACGAATCCTGGATAGCTCAGTGGTAAGAGCATTGGCGTACTAAGTCAAAGGTCTCGAGTTCGATTCTCGTGTCCAGGTGTCATTTTTCAATTTTCATAATACAATTCAAAGTCATTTAAAATTTTAAATAATTAATGAAATATATAAATTATATATTTAACCATCCTGTAGCGGTTATGCTCAAGCCCAGTCCAGGACTTCTCGTTATTGTATCGAATATAATAGTCATCGATGCTAGCTGAACGCAAGCTATATATAGGTCTAGTTGATGGTTTGGTAGGTGGGGGATTTCTTCATTAACAATATGAGACCACATGGCTAACATATGCTGAGAGCACTTCCTTGTTAGCAGCTGCATAACTTGATACGTGCTTCAATTACGTAGACCAGGTATTGGGTTAGTTGCAGTCAAACTTGTGAGTGTCCAGCCGGGCCAGTCTGCATATTTCTGGACTCCTCTATTGGAACATGTTGTATTTCCATCATTCAAATCTTGTTATGACTTCTCTTCATTTTAGTATCTTGCGTGGAACAGGTTGTGAGTACAGCACATATATTACATATGGTAAATTTTTGTAATATTTTCTATTTCAGGATGTCTATATGAAATGGTTTATTAGGGGTGGTTAGTAACCTTGTAGCAATAGCTAATATAATAATGTTACGATTCTGTTGAATTTAAATTTTCTTCAAATTTATTTTCTATCTAACAACTTTAAAACATACATCTTCGTGGTATCAGCGCTTTAGCCAGACTTCAAAGCTCTACTTATGATATCGATAAGTCCCGATTCCTGGGCTTATCCGTTACTATGGTTATGTTTACATTTATTCACTGTGAAAATTATAATCGTACCAATTCCTTATCCAAACTTATTTACTTTTCTGTTTAGTTATTGGGTCAATCACTTATAAATATAGAACCGGCCAATGTAACACCATGTGAGCTATATGACAAAAGCTAGAACTGTATATCATATGACCCGACGTCTGTTAAAGTATTTCTTGTAATTTGTCTTTCTGTCAGATAATATATTTTCCAATAAATAAGATAGTATATTTTGACGTATCTATTGTTGGAAAGCAATTAATTTAATGGGATTTATTGTCGATGAATGGATTTAAAAGGTGTCAGGAAAGTGAGATAAGATAGATAAAGATTTTGTATTGATATATTTCAAGGCGATATTCACTCGTCTTCTGATCGAATTGCTAACCACACTCATTATGGATGTATATTCTGCAGTAAAACCGCTAAAATATATTTCAAATTGCGTGGATTGTTCTCTTTTGAGAAATGTCGTCCATTAGCTAAATATTCGTTTATAGTTTTGAGTATGTGCTATAAGATTTTGTTTTTATTAATAGTGCATTTTTTATTTCCACTTAGTATACCGCCATTTGTATCTGCGCACCTGTCACAAGTTTCTAACTTCTGCATGTGGATCTTAGTTTCAACTCTGGCCAGCTCTCACATTCTAACAATGATAGCTTGTGCACTCCCCAGTCAAATATGAAGGATGTTTTAGCTAAACTTTCCTCTCTAGAATGTTTTTCAAAGAAAGACAGTATTGATTATACAATCGTGTAAATATGGAGTCATACTGCGCTAGGTTTTGGAGCAATTTTACCCTCAATATTCTATACAACCAGAATATACATTAGTGGAAAATATATATTTCGATTTTTTTGTGATTTAATTCACAACGCACCTTGCAAAGGTCCATTTACAGGTTTTGGTCCTAGCGTAGATTCAATATCTGTCCCACATCAACTCCAGACTGCATGATGGTGTGACGAATAGAAGCGACGTTGTTGAATGTGCACAGTACCATGCTTGTGTGGTCGACGCCACTTGGATTGTAAACTCCTTCTACTCATTCATTAATCTAATGGCCGTCACACCAACCTTCATCCTTGTTACAACAACCATCTTTATTTATCTATACGTGTGGAAAATGAACACTGATGCTAGCGTAGGAAGTATAATACAGTTTATTTGGTACATTCTCGAGTTTAGTCGACTATGTTTGATCATACACGTTTGCGACTCTACCAAGCCAGAGGTGAATACGTAAAATATTTCTATAAGATAGTTCTAATCAAAACATTTTTAAATATTATGTAAATAGAATTACTGAATCTATCATCATAAGTATGCCTTTAGAATACATAATATATATATATATATATATATTCGTCATGTGGACATGTTTAATGCTAGGTATTAAACAATTTGCTGTCAAATAATCACAATAGACAGATAATCGAGTTAATGATCGACCTAAGTTCTCAATAGTTTTACACATTGGTTTTGGTAAAAAAAACTCACATGAAGATTCATTTCATAAATAGAAAGACCAATCAACAATTCAGTATCATTAAAATATATATTTATGTGTTTTTAATGTCAAATTATTTTGTTAAACAGTTATTATCTAATTGAGTTTGTATGCAAAATAATTAATATGAAATGATATGACAACATTTTCTAAAAAAAAGTGCAAACAGATGTTTTGTGTTTTACGAACATTAAATTTTTCTACAACGAATAAACAACAACCTAGGACATGCAATAACTTATTTATTGTGTGTAATTTATGCACTAATGTATGACTATAATTTCAAAAGGTTTCCACACTTATTTTGCTTTTAAGACCCATTATCTTATAGGTGTCCTTAATTCTTTTCCCACATTTTATTAATAATTATAATTATTCAATTCATACATTTTCTTAAATGTTAATCAGATTATCTTTATTTGACTACCTATTGCCAATGGATACAGGTTATAGTATACAATTTAATATAATTATTAGGCACACAATATTTAAACATTTTTGACTATATATATATATATATATATAATTATTATTATTACTATTATTATTGGCACCGCGTTTTACTACCCGTTCGGTTTAAACGCACTTACGTTAATTAGTAATGGTAGGGTGATTGTGAGATGAAATGGAGGACCTACAGTTAAACGTGGGATGCGAACCACGGTGGAGGCCTGGCATTCCCCACATTTACAAGATATAATTATTACACGTCTTGTCAGCGGTGAAAGAAGGGTTAGCTACATGTGTAATAATATTATGATATTTAATATTATTTTTTATCTTATAATACAATTTTTTAGGAAAGTGACACTTCAGTTATTGTCCATGAGATTATGAGACGCACGAGAGACAAATCGTTACAACATGAGGTAAATTAATATCTCATAAGTCATATCTATTTAATACATTAATAATTCTGAATTTGTTATTCGTGACTTTATCATTTATTCTACCTATCTTAGGGATCTATATTATAAGGGCTACTGTAAGAAATTCTAGAATCTTTTATTATTTTAGCAAATATTTCCAGCATTCAAAAAAACAAATTTGTGCTCAAAAGAGAAATATTTCTCTTTATTACTTATGGGTGCTTATAAAACTGTATTTTAGCTCTATGTTTAAACGTAACAGTGATAAATGGTGCTCTGTCCATGTTTGAAAATACACCAGAAACAATTAAAAATATTATTATTATTAGGGAAATAAAATGAATCTATAAAATTTGTGACACATAATACCTTTAAAGATTTTGGTCAACAAAATTGATTTTAGGAAAACCATTTTAATAAATATTGTAAAATATATAAGGAGATCTTGTCTATTAAGGAGAATTTAATTAGAAAATTCTAGGAACAAAAGAAATTTACTAGAATTTTATGTCAAATAGTGTATATTGTTTTATAATGTTGGAATTTATTAATTCATAGAGTAAATCAAAGTTTTATACTTCCTGAACTAAATAAAGTCTAACACTATAGTAATTATTATAAAGATCAAATATCTAATACATATTTTAGTCTAAAATATATTATTTTTCTTATTCCAGCTGAGATTATTTTCAATTCAACTCCTCCACAGCCCAGTTAAGTTCACGGCTTTTGGTTGATTCAACTTGGATTATAGTTTACTGCACTCAGTAAGTAAAATTAATCATAATAAATAAAAATCCATTATTACCAATGTCAGACATAGCAAGTTACCTATAACCCGATATTGCCATATAATTTATATGAGAACATTTCTACAAAGATAGATATTTAGATAAAGTATTATATTTACTATTTTAACTATTTAAAATCGTTTCACCTCCCCCCCTTGTGGGCCTAATCTGTCAGGACGTGTTACAACCAAGTATAAGTGAGGTGACTGGTTAAATAAATATGTGGGATCGCAATTTTTGTACGGTTTCTATTTTTACGGTTTTATTGTACTATTTTGCACTTTTTCAATATGTTATGCTAATAAAAATTTAATAGAAATATATATAAATAATTTGAAAAAATATTTAGGAGTTAGTGACATATTGAAATATAGCAAATAATTCTTAAATGACCTGACTGATACTCTAGGTGATACTACAGCATTATGAGCCCCGGTACCTTTGGCATGACGGTAGCCCCCCACCCCCCTTCCGTTTTCCCAAGTGTCTTGCAATCCTATATCCTCTATAAACTTAACTTACATTTTACTGTTGCCGTGTCGCCTTAGACACGTTATTTTGGTGTTACGGGTAGTTCCTATGTTTTTGTAGTTTTTAAAGCCCTATATTTAAATTTGGTACCCCCATATCACCTTTTTATGTTATTTGTATGATAAATCTATTTTTATTACCTATTCAATTCTTTTATACCTATGAAATATGTTCCCTTACCTACCTATGTTAATTATGGACCGGTAGATATAGAAAGTTCTCCCATTGTTTTGTAAGTTTCACTTGATGTTTATTACTTATGCCTTATTTGTATGGTAAATTTGTCCATAATTTGGAAAGTTTTGGTTGAGGTTTGTAATTAGTCCTTCTTATGTATGATACATTTTGCCCACTAATTGGTAAGTCTTGGTTAAGGTTTGTTATTTAGGATTTATGTGGTAAATATTTACCATAATTTGGTAATTCTTGGTCAAGTTTTGTTACTAAGGTCTTATATGTAGCTTATAGCAAATTTTGCCAATTGTTTGGTTAGTCTATATCGAGGTTTGATGCTTTGTATCTGTATGTATAATCAACTACGTACACGAGTTCATGTGTCTAGATAAAGTTTTGTTACTCACTATTTCTATGTATGCGTCATCTTGAATTTGAGTACATTTCCACTAGCAAAACAAGAGTCATTAAGTTTTTTTATGATTTAAAAAAATTAAGTTGCATTGTTCAGACAATAGATGTGCAAAGTTTATTTTTTCAATTAAAAGCGAGCTTGAATCAAATATATGAAATATTCTCGAAGCCAAATCGAATTTCAAATATTTTTGGTAATAGTTTTTTTTTTAAATATTATATTTTAAATATTTTTTAAATATTATATTTTAAATATTTTTTAAATGTATACAATAAAATTACTTGTAAAATATTTTTTTGCACAATTGTTTCTAATATTGTTTAGTTATAATAAATCCAACTATTATCAAACATTTAAAATTAAAATAATTCAGATTATTTAGAAATGAACATTGATTATTAATGTATATAACAGCTCATAATTGAAATAATTAATCATTATTAGAGAAAATTTTTGGTCATCAAAGCCAGACTTTTTTTCTTGGCGAAGTTGAACCTGCAATTTATTTGAAGCCAAATCAAAGATTTGAAGCTTTGCATATATCTAATGCAGACCAAGTGTTAATGAATTTTATTAATTTGCAATGACACACTCTATGATTTGTAATTTAATCAATACAATTATCACCATAACTGATTTTAATGTATATTAATTGATTAAAAATAATTATTAACATTCTTTTAATACCTTGATATATTACATTTATAATAATAAATGAATATAATCATTAAATATATTTTCAGCTCATTGGCGCCTCCACAATATACTTGATAATTATAATCCAGTTCCAACTCAGCACCGGGTCTTCTCAGAAGGAGACAAATGAACTTAATCTGACCAAATGCTTGAATATATTAAACATCACCAACCCAGGAGACATATTACATTAGAAGATTGTATGCCTACAGACAAGGGTATTGCTATGCAATTTAACAGACACTTCAGGAATCAATAAATATTTTGTGAGAGTTTTAAATAATTTCATTTATACACGCACAAGATACATACAAATTGATAGAAATGCTTTTTATTTAATATTAATATTATGAGCCAATCCTCATATATTAATTTAAAATCATGTTTTGAGAAAAAGCTTTTGCAGTATTTATTGTTTAAAATCAATTGTTTAGCTCATTTTTTTATATTAGTAAAATTTTGCAATATCGTATTTAGTAAAAATAGCTAAACAAATAATAATTTAATAAAGTGATTACCATAAAATATTTAAAATTCTCAAGCACTACGGATATATTTTCAGTTATAAGTTTATATTAATATGTAGCTTTCTAAAATCTTTTTTATAAAATTTTTCGTATTTATATGTTTTGTAAATCTGTGTTCAACTTATGTGTATACTTGTGAGTGTTCTTCTTGTGATTTTGTAAAAAAAAAAGTTATTTATTTGTTGTTATCAAGTAAAGAAAATCATAATAAAAATATGTACCATTAGTAGTGATGGGCACAATCGAGTAATTCTAAAAATCTAGTAATTACTAGATTCTCTTCAAAGAGTTGAGTAATCGAGTAGAACTACTCGAGTCATTTTTAGTGAATCATCTATGCGGATCGTCTTTGGCAATCGTTTGGACAACATTACTTGGGAGTCTTGCAATGGGATTCGATACTAAAAACATGTCAATAATATCTCCCTGTCGATGGCAGTCGACACTGACATAGACCTCCATGCCCCTCTCCCCCCTCCCCTTATTTTCAGGTCTCTCGTTGCATGCACAGTCATTATGAAAGTATGCGCTTTAAGAAGTGTCTCTCAAAAAAAATGTGTGTTCTTTTTAATAAAATACACTTTTCTTTATACATTCATATTAAATATATTAATAATAATTGTACCTTTCTAAAAGTGAAAACCGTTTTTATTTTTCTCTATTTTGTAACCTACTCTAATTAGTTTCAATTTATAAATACTCATATTTTAATAAGGAGAAATTATGATCAAAATAATTAAGAAATACAATAATTAGTTTATTTATATATGATTGTGGAAATAAGACTGCCGAGATGCCGAATAAAAAGAATCGAGTAACTTTCATCGAGTACTTTAAAAAAGAATTGGAAATGGTATACGTTTAGTTACTGTGCTTTTCGATTGTGTACTTTACATCTGCGAGTATTTTTTATTTTAAATTCACGTGCAACATTTAAACCAAAAAGGGTCATTTTTGAATAGCAGCAGAAACTGTTGGTGAAAAATTAGCTCTAAGGGAACACGACTTTTAAATGGAAATAGCATGGTAAACAGTTCAGTCAATAAGGTGTATTCTCACTTATCTGTTATGAAAAGAGAAAATAAAAGAATAACAAGGTCCTAGTAAAGTTACTCGAGTAGTCCCGGAAGAACCGAGTAAAACCGAATACACAACACAATCGAGTTACTCGATTATTTCTACTCGATTGTGCCAATCACTATTATGTTGTCTTTTATCATACCCTGGTCATGGTAGCCCTGTTATTTTCCGAAAGTTGAAAATATATTTAGATAAGTTTATTATTCATAAGCATTACAATTATGATTTCTCAGTTTGTCAAATTAATTCATTTTTCATTACTTGTTAAAAACTGAGAATAAAACAAAATATACGGGTAGATGGTTAATAAATATGTATTTTTAAATCTACATTAATTTAAAGATTTATTAAAAGTCACAGTAATTGATAACAGTATACTCAATACTCTCTTTTGGAACGATATTATATTTTCACAAATTCTGTGTGCGAGTTAATCCCTAGGAAACACTAACGTGTTATTTTTTTATTGTTATAATTTTGTTAAGCTTTGTTTTATGTGTAATAATGTTGTAGGTATAGGACTACATAAATTTCAGCACAATAATTCATGTTAGTTATTATATATGAATTCATGTAACGAGTTTATGTGAACAAAAGTGTGTTATATTTATTTATTTGTTGTAATAATTATGAGTGTTATTTGGTATTAAGAAACAGGTAGAGTATTGTTTTAATATTGTTTAAAATAAATGTATAACACAGAAACACATCTTCAAAATATACTTTGCAAAGTCTTATTAATTATTTCAAAGCCCAATATACCGTTCTCCTTTATGAACCCATCATACATTATATAGACAGGATTATTTTTTAAATTTCGTCTTTAAGTATTATGAAGAATAAAATAATTCAATAATAAAAGTATTTTAATCCTTATAATGATTGCAATATATTTTTAAATTCCTCCAAGTCTTCATACTGCAATCGAGATATGCCGACGAGGGGGTCAACACATTTTAGCGAAGATGGTGTCAACATTTTCCGATAGAGGGATATATTGGCTATTAAGTTTATAATGATAAACAATGTAAGATAAGAAATTTAATAAAAATCGTTACATTGGATTTCGAGATAATTTATTTTCTATATTATTTTTATTTTTCGTAAGCTAACTCTTCGGGGGGACCTTATAAAAACCTTAGACACTTGGTTTTAACCATATCAGCAAAATAGTTTAGGCTCTAGGTGTAGATACAGACCTATAGGCAGACGTCATCACAACAACACTTTTTTGATTTCGGGGGTTTGACATTTATAAAAATATGGACTTCTATTTTTTTACGATCACATGACTTTTCCCTTCAAGGGGTCGAGAGAGAGTAAAAATTGTCTATTTAAGTAATATGAGTACAAATTATAGTCTTATATGTTTCAGAGGTGTAAACACATTTCTATTCATTCTTATAAAAATACTTTCAACCAAAGGCTCAACGACACTATGAACTAAAATAATAAAAAAATTTAGAAGCAAAACGTAGTGGATATTACATTAGTCACTTATGTTTTTTATGTAAATCTTGAAATTTGATTAATGTCCCATTATTTGAATACTGTATTTTTAACTTAACTATATTATCAATATTCACATGAAGAGTGTTTATATAGGTATTGGTATATATCTGCACTCTTACAGACTGTAGCAACTTAGGTGTTTTATTGAAGTATTCCTCCTATCTAAGTCATCTATTTAAAAGTCAAAGTTGTTAACCTAAAAATTAAACCAAACAGATGGGTTCTTTTTGTGACTCACTCACGATTAATTAACATTAGAACATCTTATAAAACCTCAACGTTTCAAAATGGAATATGAAACAAATATTACTTTTGAGACAAGAGTATACAATCTTATTAATTTATCCAAAGCACAGTTAATTGATTAAATTTAATTGGTTTAAAAATCAGCTTAATGTCACCATTATTCAAGTTTCCAAAATTCACTCAATGAAATTATATTATTGGTGTAATACGTTCCGAGTTCTCTGCGTTGGTTTTCCTAAACTATGAAAATTCTCTTTGTGGACACAACAAGTGATTGTTAATTATAACTTTATGGAGGTGGCTTAGTTTGAAATAGCTTGGTTTGTTTTCATTGTTTAAGGTATATGATCCATATTTTCCTCAATGCCTTTCCTAACATTATATGTACTATATTTTCTTTATATTGCACCTACAGGAAATTGCTTGATAAAATCGCTTCCAGGACATTAATGTGGACATAAATGTAGGAGATTTGAGATTACCTAAGTCATCATAGCCTTTATTGAGATATGGTGTAAGAAAAATTAGATACTCATTTCCTGACTCCATGTTACACTTTGTTATGTATTCTTGCAGAGTTTACAGTGACATTTCCGTTCTAGCTTGTATTCATGGTATCCAGTAAATTATTTATAATATCGAACGGCAAAACAAATATATATTGAATCTTTATTTGTGATGATCAATTAACGTTAAAGTTGTGTGTGTATAGTTTCATTCTCGTTAGTTCCTACTTAAAATACCATTCATTTAATAACAAAATATGGTAAATAGTAAATAGGAAAGCCGTTTGAGTTATCTATTTAGTTTGTATTACTAGTCTCATAATAATATGTAAGTAGCATACAATCAGTTTACAGTAAAAGGTGAAATCAATAACTTAATGGTCTAGAGAAGACCATTGCCGTATTTTAGAAGCTACATCTCTACATAATAGTATCATAAAAAATAAAGGCCAATTACCTTTTAAGATAAATGGAGTGTAGTGTCTATAATAATATTCTATAATTGCTTCAATAAACTTTAAATAATTTTATTTACACTTATGGACTCTATATAATAAATTATATTTCGAACTTATTCAACTTTTACTTACAGACATAACCAACTTCAGTGGTCAAGTAAAGAGTTTAGTAAAATTGATATCCTAGTGTAAATAGGGCAAGAGTAAGAAATGAATATATGGTATTGAGATCAATATTGAGAAGTCAAAAGATATGGTGATTTCAAAAATAAGAAGAGACGATAAAATCAAAACTGGAAACCAGCTGGTGGAAAAAAGAGCAGTTCAAGTACCTGGAAAGTCTGCTGACAAAGGATGCTTACTTAACCAAGGAAATCAAGAACTATAATAATAGTAATAGTAATAATAATAAAAATAATAACATTGTCTTTATTTAGTAGAAGTTAAGGCAATTAGGTCGAGGATCATCATGGTCAAGAAACCTTTCGAAAAGAGGAGTTTACTGCTGACCAGCAAGCTTAATTTGGAAATGGGGAAGAATTTGATGAAATTATACATCTGGAGAACCTCAGTGTATATAGCAGAACCTTTCACTCTTGTGAAGATGGAAAATAAATGTTTCTAGAGATTTGAAATATTGTGCTGTAGACTTGAGGAAAAATCAGGTGGACAGAATGATAAATTAAGAAGTCCTAAGATAAATGGGTTAGAAGAGAACCATTTTGAATTTGATTTTTCTATACAAAGGAAATTGGATTTGAACATATTTTGTTGGAACTGTCTTCTGCATGACGTCATAAAAGGTAGATTTGAGGGAACGCGAATCTTAGGAATACGGAGGATTCAATTATTGGATGACTTGAAGGAGAGAATAAATTTTAGGAGCTGAAGAGGAGGCAGAGAACAGCTGCATTGGTGATCTAAGTTCACCGACAAACGGAATGGATCCGTCATGAAACAGAAAAACTAATAATAATATCATAATGAAAATACATAATTTCTTCATTTATTTAAATCAATAGGTCAATCTGTCAGATGCACTAGACTTTGTCAATATTAGTTTTCATGTCATGGTTTACAACTTAGCTAAATTCAGTAAGGGGATCCAACAATACAATATTGATGTTTCGTGAAAATATTGGCATAAAGGCATTGGTTCTATTCCAAACAGAGATAAATATTTTTCACGCGAATACGTTGGCTGCTGGACCAGATAATAATATAATTTACATGTCGCGTGCTGATATAAAAAATTTGTTCAGTACATGCTTTTTAATTTTTCTCATTAAAAATGGAGCTGGTTTTATATTTTAATATAATGTCCCGTAGCAATTAAGAGGATTCTTACTATTAGCAACCTTACTAACACTTAATTATTTTATTAGCGTCAACTTAAACAAATCCCTCGATATCTGCAAATCTACTACGCGTAGCAATATGCATACATATATGAAAACTTAGCTTAGAATTAACTATACATTTTACTAACTAGTCAGGAATGTGAACTAATGTATTCTACAAAGATAAAGTAAGACTGTCAAAACATTTAAAAAAATCACAAGTAATGATCTGTTAATTTGGTGTTCTTGTAATTATTTTTTGTAGGCCTACATTTAATTTGGTTGTCTACTCATCATTTTGATAAAAAGTTTGTTCACTATTGAATTATGTATTTTTTCTTAGTTATTAAGTAATTTGATCCTTTTACATGCATATTTATTATAAATGCGCTATTAATTTACTAATGATTTATTATTTATCCATAGCTTATTGTTTTAATATGTTAAACTACCTACCACTATGTTTTAAATGTGGTTTCAATAATAATATTAATAATTATTATTTATTCTTACTATACATAATTTCGATGCTATCGACATTAATTATATTGAAAAAATGTGAGCAATTTGAATATCATCAACCACAATATAGTGTTGCATTTAAAGTTTCTTCAAATTTAAATATACTTTAAGTTTAAAAAAAATACATCTTCGTGCTTTCATATCTTAAGCAAGACTGCAAAACTTTACTTATGACTCTATAAAACCCGTTTCTTGGGATTATTACCTTGCCATCGTTTTGTTTTTACAGTTGTTAACTCTGAAAAATATGATCTTATAAATTCCTTATCTACACTTATTTACGTTTCTGTTTAGTTACTGGGTAAAGCTATATAAAAATGTAGAACCAGCCCCTGTTACACTCTGAAAGCTATATGTCAATAGTATGAACTTTAGATTACATGACCTGATGTCTGTTAAAGTAGATATTGTAATTTGTCTTTCTGTCAGATAAGATCCTTTCCATTAAAATAGGATAGTAACATTCGACGTAGCCATTGTTGGAAACCATTAATTTAATAGGGTTTACTATAAATGAATAAATTAAAAACTGTCAGTAGAGTGAGTTAAGATCGATAATGTGTTTGTATGGACATATTCCAAGACGAGATTCACTAGTTTTCTGATCGACTTGCTGACCACACTCAATATGGATGTATATTCTGCAGTAAAACAGCTAACCTATATTTCACATTTGCTTGGATTGTTCTCTTTTGAGAAATGTGGTCCAATAAATAAATATTCATTTGTATTTTTGAGGATGTGTTACAAGATTTTGTTTTCATTAATAGTGTACTTTTTATTTGCACTTAGTATACCGCCATTTGTGTCTGCGCACCTGTCAGAAGTTTCTAACTTCTGCATGTGGATCTTAGTTTCAACTTTGGCCAGCTCTCACATTCTAACGATGATAGCTTGTGCACTACACCAGTCAAATATGGAGGATGTTTTAGCTAAACTTTCCTCTCTAGAATGTTTTTCAAAGAAAAACAATTTTGATTATAAGATCGTGAAAATATGCAGTCACACTGCGCTAGGTGTTGGAGCAGTTTTTCTATCGATATTCTATATATTCAAAATATACATTAGTGGAAATGATATGTCGATGTTTTTTGTCATAGAATTCACAATGCACCTTGTAAAGGTCCAATTCGTGTTCTTAGTCCTAGCGTTGAGGCAACATCTGTCCCACATCAACTCCAGACTGCGTGACGGTGTGATAGAGAGGAGTGACGTGGTTGAATGTGCAGAGTACCATGCTGGTGTGGTCGACGCCGTTCGGCTAATAAACTCCTCCTACTCATTCATTAATCTAATGGCCGTCACATCAACTTTCATCCTTGTTACAACAACCATCTTTCTTTATGCATATGTGTGGAAAATGAGCGATGATGCTAGCATAGGAAGTATAATACAGTTGTTTTGGTACATTCACGAATTTAGTCGACTATGTTTGATCATACACGTTTGTGACTCTACCAAGTCAGAGGTGAATATACAAAACCTTTCTATAAAATATCTGTGGCCATACATTTCTTTACATTACTATACAACTAAAATTATTTGTAGTGGCGACATAATTATGCCTTTAAAATATATAACAAATAATTCTAAAGAAAAAAAAAATATATTTATCATGTGTAAATGGCTAATACTAATTATTAAACAATTTGATATCAAATAACTATAAAAAATAAATTAGTTCATGATTCGACATAATCTCTCAATAGTTTATATCTTACTTTCGATAAAAAAAATATTTAAATAGCTCTTAAGGAGCTTCTTAACGAGAAAAACAAAACAACAATGTCGTATCATTAAAGAATATATTTATGTGTATTTCATGTCAAATCATTTTGTTAAACAGTCTTTATCTAGCTGAGTTTATATGAAAATTAAATAACGGCAGGAACACATAGCCTACATGTCTTAAGAATATTATTTTATTTTTTTCATATTTTTCCGAGGCCATTTAAATCGTAGCCAGTCCTTAGCCTCATGCACAACAGTCTACCACCCCTGCCTGTCACTCGTCACTGCGTCTTTCAAACCTAACCTATTCAGGACCTTCCTTACTTCATCTATCCATTTTTTTCTTGGTATGCCCTATTTCCGTTTACCTTATGGTGCTGTAGAGATAAATGAATATTAACTAAACAATATTTCTGGACTAGTATGATTTAATAAAACGGTATTCAAACTTTTTTTTTTGTAAATTTGATATTACATTTTGATATCTATACCTCAAATAATATAAGTAACAATAATATTAATATGAAATGATATGACAACATTTTGTCAATATTGAGTGCAAACAAATTTTTTGTTTACCAACATTAATTTGTTTTACAAAGAATACACTACACCTTGAGATATGCAATAATTTCTTGCTTGTGTTTAAGTTCTGCATGTAAGTCATGACTATAATTTTAAAAATATACCCAGTCAGATTTTGCTCTTAAATCTCATTATTTGTAGTTTTCATTAATTCATTATCCACATTTTATTAATTCTTATAATATTTCTCTTGAATACATTTTCTTGGATATCAATCAGATTAGCTTCATTTGACTACAAATGGCCAATGGATAAAGGCCTTCATATACAATTTCTATATATTTATCAATTACACAATATTTGAATATTTTTTCCTATATACATAATAAACTGCATGTGTGATAATATTATGATATATAATATATTTTTTCATCTTATAATACAATTCTTTAGTCAAGAAACACTTCAGTTATGGTCCATGAGATGATGAGACGCACGAAAGACAAGTCGTTACAACATGAGGTAAATAAATACCTCATGAATCATATCTATTAAAAACAATAATAATTCTGAATTTTTTATTCATGACATTATCATTTATTATAGCTATTTTAGGGATCTATAGAATAAGGGCTATTGTAATAAATTCTATAAACTTTAATTAATTTTGTAAAAAAATTCTCTGATTGCAAAAAATTAATTTGAAATCAAAAGAAAAATATATCTATTCATTAAATACTGGTGCTATAAAACTGTATTTTAGCTGGAAATTAAAATAAAAAAGTCATAAATGTTGCTTTGTCCACATTTGTAAACATACCAGAAACAATTAACAGTATTATAATTCGGAAATAAGCCGAATTTTTTAGAACTGTATCACAAAATACTTGAATAGATTTTTGTGAACAATATTGGTTTAAAAAAAAAATCCAAATAATAAATATGTTCGCATGTTAAAGAATATATTTTTCTATTAAAGAGAATGTATCATTATCAAATGCTAATAACCAAATAAAGACAACTAGAATTTAAGCCAACTAACATATATTTTATAATTTTTAATTTATTAATTCATATATTAATTCAAAGTTTAAAAATCCTGTATTAAATAAAGATTAACACCATAATAATTATTATTAATATCAAATATATAATATAAATTTTTAGTCTGAACTATAATCTATTTTCTTATTCTAGTTGACTCTCTTCTCAATTCAACTCCTACACAGCCCAGTTAAGTTCACGGCTTGTGGTTTTTTCAACTTGGATTATAGTTTACTGCACTCAGTAAGTAAAATTAACCATAGCAAATAAAAATCAATTACTACCAAGACCAAACATAATAAAGTATCTATAACCCAATAATGCCATACAATTTATATGGCAACATTTCTTCAAAGTTGGATATTGAAATAAACTATTATTTTTATATTTTTATTTGAACTATTTGAACTCTTGTAACCTCCTCCCTTGTGGGCTTAATCAGTCAGGATGTGTAGCTCCCAAGTATAAGGGTGGTGACTAGTTATATGATTATGTGGGTTCGCGATTGATGTACGGTTTCGATTTTTAGGGTTTTATTATACTAATTGGCACTTTTACCAAATGGTATGCTAATAAGACGTTACTAGAAGGATATAAACTACTTTTTACAAATTCACTCAGAAGCTAGTGACTTAAAAAATGATAACAAAGCATGCTTAAACAATGACCTGAATGATACTCGAGGTGGTCCTAAAGCGTTATGAGCCCTGATATATTTGTCATGATGGTAGCCCCCACCACCCGAGCTCACGTACTTGACGATCTGGCATTCTAGCCCTCGTAGCCCCAAAATGGGCAGAGGTACACCCTAAAATCGATGGTGAACTATTGTCAGTATTGTTATCTCTAAAATAGTACTATTTATACTACCACCTTGGCTGATTTTCGAAAAGAATGCTGACAATACACTCTGACCGTCACCAATTGTTTCCTATTGTCTACTCACTCATCTAAACACGTTTCTGTAATAATCTACCATTTGCGATTCGCAACATTACAATATTAAAATAAAGAAACGCCCCAATTTAGAGCTTGTCGAATAATCACTTATTTTACACAATCAGTTATTTAATTTATTCTTCTATATAGTATCAAATAAATTTACTAAGTATAGCTTAAATGTTAAACAAGGCATGCCAAATTTATTAATTAAATAAGTTATAGTTAATTATGAGTAATTGGTTCCTATTACATTTAAAATAGCTTTCACTAACACATAGTATAACTTATTACAATTTGAATTAATAGTTTGGTAGGTGACCTGGCGGTCTAAGGATAAGGTGTCCGACTTCTATGCTGGCAGCCGGGGTTCAATCCTCGGTCCCGGCATAGATTTATCTGATTACCAAACCCTTCCTTCACCTCTGACAAGACATCTGGTGAAGGTTGGGAATGCCATGCCTCCACCGTGGTTCGGATTTCACGTTAAGCTGTAGGTCCTTTATATCATCTCACAATCACCCTGCCATTACACATTAGCGTAAGTACGTATGGCCCAAACGGGTAGTAATACGCGGTGCTAATAAATAATAGTTTGGATTATATTTCCCTTAGTTAACAATGTGAATATTTTGGTCAAAATTTTATAAATGATATAATAGCCCTTTCTTTAGGGCTGATGTATAAAGTTGAAACTAGACTTAATTATAAGTTTATGTTTTATGGTTGAATAATGCCAAGAGCAATATTTTCCTAATTTTAAGGGATTGATTCAACTAAAAAAATAAATACATATAATCAAACAATGTATTATGTTGTAATTATCTAGTACTTCTCTGTTGAGTTATAGTTACTTGCTACTTGTCTATCTATTCATGGTACTTTTTAGCCATATTTTGGTGAGTCTTGTTCAAGGTATTGTTACTTTGTTTTTCCCTGTATATGTAGCATGTAACTTAATTCAAATGACATCTACAAACAATAATCTGCACCAAACCCTAAAATAATATAAAGTAATCCGAAGAAGAAAATTAAAACTTATATATTCTGCAATAATATAATTTGTGCTCTACTCACATTACGCGGATGTTCCCGGATTCGATTACCATGCCTTCACCAACTGTTCTTCAAATATGGCGGAGAGGAAGGCGTGGCCGTTTCAAAGCACGTCTAACTCCTTGAACTCAACATTCAAGAAAGGCCTGAATATCGCTTGTCCGAAACTGCGAGCTACGAACACTTCTCCCCTGGAGGACTTACTTGGAACCTTCTTCCCTCTCCAAAACCCTTCCCCTCTTGCCATCCCCTTGTTCTTATTTACATGCTCAATTTGCTAGTCAGAAAAAGAGTATATAATAGGCGATACCAAGATTCAAGGTATTGTAGTTCATTGTTGGATATCCTCTAAGGGGGAACCTCTTCTCCAGCACCTCGAGAAGATACTGCTGACCGCGATGGTTGTGACGTGGGTGTCACCGCCTCGACGCCAAGGGAATCTTCTTTATTGATCAATGTATTCTGTAAATTTCCTAGTCCTTCAGACTTTTTGAGATAGTCCATAAGACTATGTTTTGTTTTCTATGTCATTCGAACTTAGTTTAACTTTTCAAAATGACAATTATTTTTCCATGTCCTTATGACTTCACTATATGCCATTGCGCCGTGAACGTCATGTTCACGTGTTCAAATATTGTATGGCTCCAAGCAGGTTATCTAATGCCATTAATTGAGGACCAAGCTAGATACGTATCTCACAGCATTCTTCTTGCCAACTTATTTTTTCGGTTCGCAAAGTGCAGCCCCCGTTTAAGCTTGTATGGTGGCCCGCACCGATAGTATTTTCTTTTCACCCCTTGGTTGGCGCTTACGTTGGCTATGTACTTAATGTTGGAGTTTACTAAATTGAACGAATACTCCAGGAAATAGGTAATAGCGTAAATTAACTATTGAGTGCTCTGCCAGTACCCACTGGGAATAGACCGTCCATAGTACAATTCTTTATGGGCACCTGTTTGTTAGTCATCGGCTAGTGTAACCGACATCCGTTCATCTTACCGTTTACTATTTTGGATGTCGTTCCTCTGTCAAGTCAAGCTAGGTAGCTTGGCCGACATATAACTTGGTAACTCTAAAACTATAGGATTAGCCGTTTTGCTTGATATGTGGCTACCTCTCCATGTTCACGTTTTAGACATTTCTGGTGGAAGTCTGGCGCTAGCCCGACTGTCTTGCAATCCAATACCTACAATCAACTTAACCTCCATTCGAATGTGGCCGTGTCGCCTCAGACACGTTATTTTGGTGTTACGGGTAGTTACTATATTCTTGTAGTTTTTAAAGCCCTATCATTTAATTTGGTACCCCCATATCACCTTTTTATGTTATTTGTATAATAAATCTATTTTTATTACCTATTCAATTCTTTTATACCTATGAAATATGTTCCCTTACCAACTATGTTAATTATGGACCGGTAGATATAGTAAGTTTTTTCCCATTGTTTGGTAAGTTTCACTTGATGTTTATTACTTATGCCTTATTTGTATGGTAAGTTTTGCCCATAATTTGGAAAGTTTTGGTTGAGGTTTGTAATTAGTCCTTCCTATGTATGATACATTTTGCCCATAATATGGTAAGTCTTGGTTGAGGTTTGTAAATAATTCTTCCTAAGTATGATACATTTTGCCCACAAATTGGTAAGTCTTTGTTAAGGTTTTTTATTTAAGACTTATGTGGTAAATATTTTCCATAATTTGTTAAGTCTTGGTCAAGTTTTGTTACCAAGGTCTTATATGTAGCCTATAGCAAATTTTGCCCATTGTTTGGTTAGTCTAGATCGAGATTTGATGCTTTTTATCTGTATGTATAATCAACTACGTACACGAGTTCATGTGTCTAGATGAAGTTTTGTTACTCACGATTTCTATGTATGCGTCAGCTTGAATTTGATTACATTTCCACTAGCAAAGCAAGAGTCATTAAGTAATTTTATGATTTAAAAAACTAAGTTGAATCGTTCAGACAATGGATGTGTAAAATTTATTTTTTCAATTCAAAGCGAGCTAGAATCAAATATATGAAATATTCTCAAAGCCTAATCGAGTTTCAAATATTTTTGTTAATAGTTTTGTTCTTGAAAAAACATTATATTTTAAATATTTTTAAATGTATACACTAAAATTACTTGTAAAATATTTTTTTGCACAATTGTTTCTAATATTGTTTAGTTATAATAAATCCAGCTATTATCAAAACTTAAAAATAAAATTATTTCAGATTATTTAGAAATGAACATTGATTATTAATGTATATAACAGATCATAATTGCAATAATTAATCACCATTAGCGAGAATTTGTGATCATCAAAGCCAGACTTTTTTTCTTGGTGAAGTTGAACCGGAAATTTATTTGAAGCTTCGCACATATCTAATTCAGACCATATGTTAATGAATTTTATTAATTTGCAATGACACGCTCTATAATTTGTAATTTAATCAATACAATTATCACCATAACTGATTTTAATGTATATTAATTGATTAAAAATAATTATTAACATTCTTTTAATCCCTTTATATATTACATTTATAATGATAAATTAATATAATCATTAAATGTACTTTTCAGCTCATTGGTGCCTCCACAATATACTTGATAATTATAATCCAGTTCCAACTTAGCACCGGGTCTTCTCAGAAGGAGACAAATGAACTTAATCTGACCAAATGCTTGAATATATTAAACATTACCAACCCAGGAGACATATTACATTAGAAGATTTTATGCCTACAGACAAGGGGATTGCTATGCGATATAACATACACTTCAAGAATCAATAAATATTATGTGAGAGTTTTAAATAATTTCATTTATACACGCACAAGATACATACAAATTGATATAAATGCTTTTTATTTAATATTAATATTAAGAGCCAATTATCATTTATTAATTTAAAATCATGTTTTGATAAAAAGCTTTTGCAGTATTTATTGTTTAAAATCAATTGTTTAAGCTCATTTTTTTCTATTAGTAAAATTTTGCAATCATTTCTTTACTAAAAATAATTAGACAAATAATAATTTAATAAAGTGATTACCATAAAATATTTAAAATTCTCAAGCTCTACGGATATATTTTCAGTTATAAGTTTATATGTATCTATCTAAAATCTTTTTTATAAAAGGTTTCGCAATTATATGTTTTGGAAATCTGTGTTCAACTTATGTGTATACTTGTGAGTGTTCGTCTTGTGATTTTGTAAAAAAAAAAAAAAAGTTATTTATTTGTTGTTACCAAGTCAAGCAAATCATAATAAAAATTGGTACCATTAGTAGTGATGATGAGCACAATCGAGTATTTCTAAAAATCTAGTATTTACTAGTTGCTCTTCAAAGAATCGAGTAATCGAGTAAAATTACTCGAGTAATTTTTGGCGAATCATCTTTGGCAATCGTTTGGACAACATTACTTGGGAGTCTTGCAATGGGATTCGATACTAAAAACATCTTAATAATCTCTTCCTGTCGATGGCAGTCGACACTGACATAGACCTCCATCCCCCTTCCTACCCCCTCCCTTATTTTCAGGTCTCACGTTGCTTGTACAATCAATATGAAAGTATGCGTTTTAAGAAGTGTCTCACAAAACCAAAATTGTGTGCTCTTTTTAATAAAATACACTTTTCTTTATACATTCATATTAAACATATTGATAATAATTGTACCTTTTAAAAAGTGAAAACAGTTTTTATTTTTCGCTATTTTGTAACTTACTTTAATTAGTTTCAATTTATAAATAATCATATTTTAATAAGGAGAAATTATAATCAAAATAATTAATAAATACTATAATTAGTTTCGTTATATGCGATTGTGGAAATAAGACTGCCGAGATGCCGAGTAAAAATAATCGAGAAACTTTCATCGAGTAGTTTAAAAAAAGAATCTGAAATTGTATACGTTTAGTTACTGTGCTTTTCGATTGTTTACTATACATCTGCGAGTATTTTGTATTGTTTATGCACGTGCAACATTTAAACCATAAAGGGTCATTTTTGAGTAGCGGCAGAAATTGTTGGTGAAAAATGAGCGCTAAGGGAACTCGACTTTTAAATGGAAATAGCATTGTAAACAGTTCAGCCAATAAGGTTTATTCTCACTTATCTGTTATGAAAAGAGGAAATAAAAGAAAACAAGGTCTTAGTAAAGTTACTCGAGTAATCCTGGAAGAACCGAGTAAAACCTAATACACAACACAATCGAGTTACTCGATTATTTCTAATCGATTGTACCCATCACTAACTATTACGTTGTCTTTATCATACCCAGGTCATGGTAGTCCTGTTATTTTCTGAAAGTTGAAAATATATTTAGATAAGTTTATTATTCATAAGCATTACAATTTGATTTCTCAGTTTGTCAAATTAATTCATTTTTCATTACTTGTTAAAAACTGAGAATAAAACCAAATATACAGGTAGATGATTAATAAATATGTATTTTTAAATCTACATTAATTTAAAGATTTATTAAAAGTAACAGTAATCGTTAACAGTATATTCAATGCTCTCTTTTGGAATGATATTATATTGTCACGAATTCTGTGTGCTAGTTAATCTCTTGGAGACACTAACGTGTTATTTTTTGATTGTTATAATTTTGTTAAGCTTTGTTTTATGTCTAGTGATGTTGTAGGTATTGGAATACATAAATTTCAGCACAATAATGCATGTTAGTTAGCATATATGAATTCATGTAACGAGTTTATGGGAACAAAAGTGTGTTATATTTATTTGTTGGTTGTAATAATTATGAGTGTTATTTGGTATTAAGAAACAGGTAGAGTATTGCTATAATATTGTATAAAGTAAATGTATAACACAGAAATACACCTTCAAATTATATTTTGCAAAGTCTTATTAATTATTTCAAAGCACAATATACAGTTCTCCATTATGAACCCATCATACATTATATAGACAGGATTTTTTTAAATTTCGTCTTTAAGTATTATGAAGAATAAAATAATTCAATAATAATAGTATCTTAATCATTATAATGATTGCAATATATCTTTAAATTCTTCCAAGTCGTCATACTACAATCGAGATATGCCGACGAGGTGGTCAACACAGTTTGGCGAAGATGGTGTCAACATTTTCCGATAGAGGGATATATCGGCTATTAAGTTTATAATGATAAACAATGTAAGATAAAAAATTTAATAAAAATCGTTACATTGGATTTCGAGATAATTTATTTTCTATATTATCTTTATTTTTAGTAAGCTAACTGTTCAGGGGGACCTTATAAAAATCTTAGACACTTGGTTTTAACCAGATCAGCAAAATAGTTTCGGCTCTAGGTGTAGATACAGACCTATAGGCAGAAGTCATCACAAAAACACTTTGTTGATTTCGGGGTTTGACATTTATAAATATATGGACTTCTATTTTTTTACAATCAAAGTACTTTTCCCTTCAAGGGGTCGATAGAGGGTAAAAATTGTCTATTTACGTAATATGAGTAAAAATTATAGTCGTATATGTTTCAGTGGTGTAAACACATTTCTATACATTCTTATAAAAATACTTTCAACCAAAGGCTCAACGACACTATGAAGTAAAATAATAATAATTTTAGAACGCTAAGGTAGTGGATATTACATTAGTCACTCATGTTTTTTATGTAAATTTTGAAATTTGATTAATGTCCCATTATGTGAATACTTTATTTTTAACTTAACTTAATTATTTATATTCATATAAAAAGTTTTTATATAGGTACTGGTAAATATCTGCACTCTTAGAGACTGTAGCATCTTAGGTGTTTTATTGAAGTATTTCTCCTATCTAAGTCTTCTATTTAAAAGTCAAAGTTGTTAACCTAAATATTAAACCAAACAGATGTTGTTTTTTTTGCAACACACTCGAGATTAATTAACATTAGAACATCTTATAAAACCTCAACATTTCAAAATGGAATATGAAACAAATATTACTTTTGAGACAAGAGTATAAAACCTTAGTAATATATGCAAAGCACAGTTAAATGATTAAATTAAATTGGTTTGAAAATCAGCTTAATGCCACCAGTATTCAAATTTCCAAAATTCACTCAACGAGATGAGATTATTGTTGTAATACGTTCCGAATTTTCTGCGTTGGTTTTCCTAAACAATGAAGATTCTCTTTGTAGCCACAACAAGTGATTGTTAATTCTAACTTTATGGAGGTGGCTTAGTTCAAAATAGCTTGTTTTTTTCATTGTTTAAGGTATATGATCCATATTTTCCTCAATGCCTTTCCTAACATTATATGTACTATATTTTCTTTATATTGCACCTCAGGAAATTGCTTGATAAAATCGCTTCCAGGACATGAATGTGGACATAAATGTAGGAGATTTGAGATTACCTAAGTCATCATAGCCTTTATTGAGATATTCTGTAAGAAAAATTAGATACTCATTTCCTGACTCCATGTTGCACTTTGTTATGTATTCTTGCAGAGTTTACAGTGAAATTTCCGTTCTATCTTGTATTCATGGTATCCAGTAAATTATTTATAAGATCGAACGGCAAAACAACTATATATTGAATCTTTATTTGTGATTATCAATTAACGTTAAAGTTGTGTGTGTATATTTTCATTCTCGTTAGTTCCTACTTAAAATACCATTCATTTAATAAGAAAATATGGTAAATAGGAAATAGGAAAACCGTTTGAGTTACCTATTTAGTTTGTATCGCTCGTCTCATAATAATATGTAGGTAGCATACAATTGTTTTACACCAAAAGGTGACATCAATAACTTAATGGTCTAGAGAATACTATTGCCGTATTTTAGAAGCTACACTTCTACATAACAGTATCATAAAAATAAATCTTACTACCTTTTAAGATAAATGGAGTGTAGTGTCTATAATAATATTCTATAATTGCTTCAATAAACTTTAAATAATTTTATTTACACGTATGGACTCTATATAATAAATTATATTTCGAACTTATTAAACTTTCACTTACAGACAGAACCAACTTCAGTGGTCGAATGATAAGGTAGGATTCGCAAACTCATGGCTTTCGAGACATAGCTGACAGGCTCGTTTTATGCAATATATTTATAATTACTATCAGGCCTTCATTCATTCATACAAAATACAATAGTTTAATTTTAGTGTTTACTACATAATTTTGAATAACAGAAACATTTATAACTATTTAAAACAAGGCTATATTTTTGTTTTAACTTCGAATATTTGAGTGTAGGAACTTTATTTACACCAGGAAAATACCAGTTTTTAAATTATTTAAAATATATATTAATGATTTTAAGTACATATCATCAAATAACTATTATAGAGCCACATTAGTGGCCACGTGGTATGGTATGCAACCTTCTTCTGTTAAATAAAGTCATGCTTTGGATAAAGTCGCAATTTGTGGAATTGTTTTATATGGTCCTATATAAGATATCACACACTAACAATTATAAAAATATATTTTGTATATTCAACATCAAATGATTAATATAATAAACATGAATGTATTATAACATAAATAATAGACAATGAATTAATTTGAGATAATTAAGATCTTAGCATAGCATCTTACTACCCGTTCAGATTATACTCCTGCGTACTAACTACGCTACAACTTTAGGGATGAGAAAGTTTATATTTATATTAAGAGTACTAGGATTTGGTTGTAGGGAGGGTAAAAATCCACTCTAGAATACCAATCTCAGTTCACCCAACTGAGATTCAAACCTAGATCTCCATGTTATCGGCCGTCAAGTATCCTGTGGAGTAAAACCTTTAACCATGTAGTCACGGAAATAGTTTGTTAAATAATTAAAATTTATATTGTATATGTCTAAATGAAACAATTAAATATTTTAATGATTACGGATTGATTAACTTCTTGTTTTTTTGATCTTTAATACTCTTCTATAGTTAATGGCTGTGTTGCCTTTCGAATATGTAATTAAGACTAGTTTCAATGCATAGTTTGAATCATCTTCGGAACCTTATCCAAATGAAGTAAGATTTATTATATACTGTTATTTATTGAGACGTTCTAAGTTATTGTACATTATTAATAATTTTCAAGACTGTGATTATCATTTAAAATCACTATGAGAAAATTAAATTCATATTAATTTTAAACTATAATCTATTATTAATTCGAAATTAAAACAAACAAGTTATTGAAAGCTTCAATAATTAGCGTGATACGAAATTTAAATTTGCCAGTTAGCTAGCAATATCACCCATTCTTATTACGGACACTTGCATCAAAGCTACATAAATTTAGGAATAATAATATTTATAATAAACCATATTTAGTAAAAGGTTACCATGAACGATAAAAAAATAAACATGTAACCCACAAAATTACTATGTTAATTAATATATTAAAATGAATTAAAATTATGAACTAATCCAATAGTACAAATCCAATTTGTATGGCAACAAGCTAAGTACACATAATAACCCAGTCCACACAGAAGACAAATGTTGTTATTAGTGAACCATTAATATTATATTATTATTATTATTATTAGCACCACGTCTTACTACTAATTCAGATTATACGCAGAGTGACACATTATTAATTATAATTATTACATTACCATCAGGGTTGTCTAGGATCGATAAACCGTTGAACAACAGTTTATTTTAACATTCACTTGATTACTAGACCGAATTTCTGATCAGCTACATGATTAGTATATACTCTGGAATTAAACCTCTAAAATATATTACACAGTTAATGGATTATTTTGTTTGAGAAAGTTTATTTTAAATAGCTTTTACAATAATTGGATACCTTGTGTGACCAGGTCGATTACTCATTATTATTAAGACATATCAAGGAAGAGTTCATTAGTCCTTTAAGATCCTTGCTAACCACAACCGTAATGGCTGTATTTGTTGCAATTAAAAGTTTAACCTATGTTTCTCATTTTTTTGGATTGTTATCTTTCGAGAAATCTATTCCCAAAGAGAAAACTTCGATTGTATTTTTGAGGATGTGCTACAAGGTTTCATTTTTACTAATAGTGAATTACATGATAGGAATTAGTATACCACAATTTTTGAATAGGAAAGTATCAGATGTTTCTTACGTTTGCATGGTGATCTTAAGCTTAACCCTCTCCAGTTCTTATATCCTGACGGTGATAGCTTGTGCACTCCACCAGTCAAATATGAAGGGAGTTCTTACAAAGATTTACTACCTAGAGAGTATTTCAAAGAATGAATTTTTTGATTATAGCTTTGCGAGGAGATGGAGCAGATATTGGCTAGGAGGTGGGGCTGTTTTACTGTCGACAATATATGGCTTCAGAAAGTGCACCGAGGAAGGTGATGTTTCGGTATTTTTTGTTATAGATTTCACAATGCATCTTGTAAAGGCCCAGTTCTTGTTCTTAGTCCTAGCGTTGAGGCAACATCTGTCCCACATAAACTCTAGACTGCGTGACGGTGTGACGGAGAGGAGTGACGTGGTTGAATGTGCAGAGTACCACGCTGGTGTGGTGGATGTTGCTAGGCTTGTAAACTCCTCCTACTCCTTCATTAATTTAACGGCCGTCACATCCTCTTTCATCCTGGTCACAACCTCCATCTTTCTTAATATATACGTGTGGAACATTACCTCTAAAATAAGCTTACCCTTTATAGCACCTGTAATAGTTTTAATCTGGTTGGTTCTTGAAATCAATCAGCTATGGTGGCTTATACACGTTTTTGACTCTACTGTAATGGAGGTGAGTACTCAAAATGTATCTAATATACTATTTTTTTTCCAATTTATTGATTTTTATTCTATAGAATACACTTTAAATCAGTAAAAGTACTAAACAAGCAGAATACCTTAAAAGTATAAGAGTCACCAGGAGTTAAATCAAATACCTACAAAATTAATATTGATGGTGGAAACTTAATAACTTCTACTTAAAGTCTTTAATGTAAAACATATAATTAGCTAAAAAACTTGAAATAATCTGTCAATAATTTTAATCAATTTTTGTTAGATAAATGGTATATTGATATTAATAAAGTCAAGTGTTTGTGTATCTGCCTGTCATGATCGTACCGCGATTTATATCGTACGTAGAGGTCTAAAATTTAAATATTAATAAACCCTGTGCTAGAACCTCGAAGCCTAAATTGACTAAAAGTTTTTTAAATAAATAAAAACTGAAAGAAAGAAGAAATATTAAGGCCACGATAAAAATTTCCTACTATATATCTTATAAATGTTTAATGCTATTTATGGTAGGACCTGTGAAAAAACACGTGGAACTAAAAGCATGAATATTAATCTAGCCCCCCCTTTAACTAGCCTACAATTTTATATATTTTTAAAACATTTCAACCTTTTTTCCTTAACTATGTCTACATGTCTAAGTCTGGTAATTAATAAAACAATTGTAAAAGGTTGAAAAGAGCAAAAATACAAAAGGGGTAATAAGTATATCTAATCAAAAAGTGCACTAAGACCCAAAGGACTAATATTTCAAAACTGTCGAAAAAGAACCAAAATGTCAAAAAGAGAAAGGGGGTACAATCGATTAGAATTTTAAAAAGGGTGAAAATTAAATCTAATGAAAATAGAATGTTTAAAGGAGTATAGAATTTATATATAGTAAATATATTAAAAGTGGCAAAGAACACTATAAATGAGTAAAAATGAAAAAAATATGTTAAATTGTTTGACGGGGTGAAATCGTATAGGGTGTGGGAAGGGTAAAAAGTCAAAAAAGGGCAGAATTGGTCGCAAGTATAGAAGTAATAAAATGGGTAAATAGGTTAAACGGGGTGATTGGGGTAAGAAAATGCTAGATTACTTTTGATTGGGTTTAATTACCACCATTTAATGACATTCTTGTTTGGAATAAATATTATTTTTCATGATGAATTATTGGACTTACCTATAACTTACTAATAACTGGACTTCTTTAAAACTATAATAATTTCATAATAACTCACTAATTTACTAAAATACATTCTATTCTGAAATTGAAAACATACCTTTATGACATTAATTTTATCTGGTCAATTCATAGGGCCAATTTCATAGTCAGAATTAGTACGCCTTAAGTGTAGTGCTATATTAATACAGGATGACACTTGACTATACAAGAATGGAATGGAACCGTTTCATATGAGAAACTGTTCTTCTACATTCTGGTTTAAATAGGTGTTATCCTGTATTTAATAATTATAATTATAATACAAATCAACTTTAATGGTGAAGTTAAGTCTATAGCCTTTTCTTACACTTAACCAATACAATTAAAATGAAATTTTTAGCCGTCCTTAGCAACATCAAAACTCAATAGAAGGTCCAAATCACAAATAAAAAAAGGGCAATAGAAGTAAGTGGCTAGAGTTCTTGTTTTTTGAATATCCAAGATTTACCGTCAAAACCCAAAGCACGCAACTCACACCAGTTGCGGGAATAATATTATGACGGTTGCCCTCAAAGAAAGTAAAATATATAACTATGTACCCAAACTAAATATATACCAAAACACACAAAACCTAAGGGTATTAATTCTATATTTCGCATTGAAAAGGCTTTGAGTAGCTTTGTTGATATTTATTTAAAAGTATCATAATTAAATATATAAGTATAAGCATTATCATTTGAATAAGATTGAACAATATATAGAGATCTTAAAAATTACTAAGATAGCCGTAGAGTTGGTGAAAAGATGCTCATTATGAATTAGAATGCTTGAAGCAAAAAATATATATTATATATCATAGTTAAATATGGCTTTAACTCAAGACAATTACATTAGAAGAGAATAAAATAATACCTCAATCAATTATTTCCGCACTTAACAAGTTTGTAAAGATATGTGATCTTCGTCAAAACAAAATAACCTTAACGAAATTCATATTTACCTTCATAATTTACATGAATCCTAAAAAATTCCCTCATTATTTCTTATACTTATATATATATATATATATATTCCCATTATGCACTAAGATCTTACAAAATTATACCATCGTACCAATAGTACTCCCCAGAATAAACATTTTAACTACAGGTGAAATTTGTCTACGTTTTCTTTTTTAAAATTGTCAAAAACCCTCGTTAAAGAAAACTTTGTCCCAAAGTTACCAATAATGACCATCATAATAATATATCTTCAGTCTCACAATTAGGTCGAGAGAAATCTCTACAAAATAATCGATAGTTTCAAAAATTAATAAATTATCGATATCCACATAAATGAATCAAATATCGATTTCCATAAAATATCGAAGATCCATACATATTCATTGACACAAAGTTTAACACTGATCAAAATGTATCATAAAGGTTGATTCACACTGATAGGACTGTGCGCAGACTGTGCTGGGACTGTGTCGTGCTGCCAACAATCTCGAACAGCTCATTCCCATAAGAGTTACCTTGTAAGACCGTTTTTGATTCACACTCATAGGACTGTGCTCAGGCCGTGCTGTGACTGTGTCGTCTTGGATCGTTTCAAAAGTGATTTCCCAAGGTCACAGTCCAGCATGGTACGAACACAGTCCCAGCACAGTCCTATCAGTGTGAATATAGATGATGTCGTCTTAATGTTGCCTTAGTGTCGTTTCACCTACTTCGGCTTCTTCCGGCAAGCGGCGAACCTTCACGAAGGTTCTTATCTACAATCTGACAGGGCTGCAGAACATTCCAACATTGTTAACACAGTTGTGTGCTATAAGCCAAAACTATGGATGAAGAAAACTTAATAATGTTGGTTTATGAGTATTAATGATTGTATAATTCGCAGCATAAAGATTATGATAATAATCTCACTAAAGAAAATATTTGGAAGGAGATATTCCATTCACGGTAGGAATTACTCTCTGAAAGACCTTTTTTCCTACCAATATCCTACTATATAGTAGATTTATGGTAGGGAAAAAGGCCTTTCAGAAGTCAATTCCTACGGTGAATGGTATATAGCTGACAAAATGAATGTAAGAGGTTTCTGTAAGTTTTCCAACTTCGGGACACTCATTCTAAAATATTTGTGAAACTTTTGATGGTCATCTCTGAGTCGCCCAAATATATTGTGGAATTCTCCTTCTTCTCTTGCTCTAAACAAATTATAAACCCAGTATTTTCTTCGTTTTCTCCTCTTTTTATCAAGTGAAATAAGATAAAGCCAACATGCAACAATCACATTTTCCTCTGATCTATGTCTACAATTGCCGATGAGCAAAACAGTAGCGCTAACAGCACAGTCTCAGCACAGTCTCATCAGTGTGAATGGTAGCGACACGACACAGTCCCAGCACAGTCCTACCAGTGTGAATGGTAGCGACACGACACAGTCCCAGCACGACCCGCGCACAGTCCTACCAGTGTGAATCAAACTTAAGTCCCTCGTTACAAAATTAATATTATGAAGCCGAAAGATAATTTTGAAAATTTAAATGGTAAATGAAAATTAATAATTATAAAACTAGTTAAGTCAAAAAGAATAATTAAAATCTTAAATTTTAACAAACCCGAAGCCTTAGCTTCCTATACCTTCTCCCAAGCTAAGTCTAAGAGTGGTCATACATAGCCTCATAGGATATTTTATATATATATATAGCCTCATCAGATATATATATATATATATATATATATATACAAATACCCAGAGAATGTTTGAGAACGGGATTAAAGGTGGGAGTAAGCATATGGATCACCAAAGAGGGTGAACTCTCATGTCAATATAAACCTCTACCATATACTCCAAACATCCAGAAGCTTCGATAACACGAAAGAACAACACTCTTCGCACCTTAAACTCTTTGGACACTCCATGTTAGTGTGGCGCGAACTGGTGTTCCCTGATCTATTATTATTATTAGCACCGCGTCTTACTACCCATTCGGGTTATACGCACTTACGCTAATGTGTGATGGTAGGGTGATTGTGAGATGAAATGGAGGACCTACAGTTTAACGTGGGATCCGAACCACGGTGGAGGCCTGGCATTCCTCACATTCACAAGCTGTCTTGTTAGAGGTGAAGGAAGGGTTTGGTAATCAGATAAATCTTTGCCGTGACCAGGGATTGAACCCCAGCCGCCAGCACAGAAGTCTGACACCTTACCCCTAGACCACCAGGTAACCTTTCCCTGATATAAACTTGAGTACAGCGGCTAATTTTCCTCGCGGCGTGCTTATGCTCGGTAGTGTTTATGTTTTGTTCCCGACTCGTAGTTCTTGATGCAGGGCCGGTGAAACGGGGTAAGTTGTAAACATTTTTCTTAGTGGTTCTTCAAGGATTGTAGACAAATTCTACAATTTAACTAAATAATATATATAAAAACACACAAAATGTATAAAAATTAGAGCTAAAATACACAAGGATTACGTAATATGGGAACGCAAGCCCACTCACACACACACTAAAAGGAAGGTATGATTACGTCTCACACTCCTCAATCTCATGAATAAGATTCCACACGCAAACTATTTGCGACTTTTCGCTTGGAACTATTGAATTCTAATTTTTTTATATCGTTGGTCAGGGTATTCCATGAAAGAAAAGCTGAAACAGTGAAAGAATCTGAGTAATGATTGGAACTCTGGAGATGATAATTTTTGAATTTTATTGTGATCGAGTGTTGAAATTATTATTAGAGTTGAGTGAGCATATACGTGAAGAAATGTGGGGTGAGTAGTAAGAAGTCAATACTATATTTATGATATGTAGATTTCGTCTTTCCTTAAGTAGTAGACAAGCTAATCTCTTATAGTATGGGGAAATATGATCACGTGACAGGAGGTCTAACATATGTTTTGGAGTCTTTATATTCTTGCCACAAGGTCATCAGTCACTACATCACAATAGTCGAAAACCGGGCGGATAATAGTCGATTTTATATTTATTTTTATATGTTTTTTCGGGAGTTCAAGTGAGTGTAAGGCAAAGAACACATTTTCACATATTTGTTTCACATGATTATTACATGTTAGATTTTAATTTATATGTAAACCAAGGTTATTAACAACCGGCACAAAACGAATTGGGTTGTTATTTACATTTATTTGCTCTACAGATGTGAAATTCAATGTGGATTGTAATTTTTTGCCCTATAACAATAGATTGTAATTCTTTAGGGTTGACCTTGAGACCATTTTGTAGTGACCAATTATGTTTTACACTTAGGCTGGGATTCATATTATCCACGGCACTATAAATCTGAGAAAGAGATGATGATAAATACAGTTGAAAATCATCGTCTGATGTTGAGAATGTTGCAAACAACTTGGGAGACCATTTATAAACATTTAGAAAAGGAGAGGGCCAAGGAACGAAACTTGTGGTACTCCAGATGTCAATGAACGCCATGTTGACTGAGTGTCACCTATTATGACACATTGTTGGAGTTCAATTAGGTATGACTGCGTCCATTGAGCTGAACGTACTAAAAAATGCAAATTTGTTTGTAGTTTAGCAAGAAGAATATCGTGGTTAATGGTGTCAAAAGTTTTACCAAAGTTTAACTGTGCCAACAGCATCAACTGTCTTCTATCCATGTGTAATCGTATATCATCAGTATATCTATGAGAGATGTGGTAGTGCTGTGACGTGGTATAAACTCAACTTGGTATTTGTCTAGCAGCTTGTGATGATTTATGAAACTATAGATTTTTCTGTGTACGATATATATTCAAAGGCTTTTGATAGCTCAGGAAGTATGCTTATTATTCCATACTTTGTTACTGTAGAGGTTGGCAAAAGGGTTATATAGATAGGCCTCACTATTGCAGATTTTCACAAATATGAATAATTGCTAATTGTGGAGAATTATTAAAAATGTCTCTTATAGTGTTTAAAACACAAAAATATTTTTTTAATAAATGTATTTGGAATTTGGTAATGTCCTTGTACATATGTTTTGATTCACTTAATTTACTGTAACATCTGCTAGCGATATTTAATGAAATTTGAATTTATTATGATTTTATAATTGATACACTAAGCTAAATAGCTTTTAGTTAGCTTTTGAACGGAATCAACTAGATTAGTAGTTTTCACAAAATGAGAACTAAGATCATCAGATGATAAGGAGATTTCAGTATTGCCAATACGTTTGCATCCAACAATTAATTGTATAAGGTCTTTCCTTAAAACTTAATGCGAGGAGATATGTGGTATTAAGTTTTGTGTATACAGATGATTAGCTTTGTGGATATCCTGTGTACATCTATTTCTAAGTAATCTAAATTTCTCTAATAATTCAAATGTCTTGTCTGGGTTGTTTTTACGTGATTGTTTAAACAGTCTGAAGGCAGCATCTCGGTGGAACATAGTAATCGTATAGTCTGAGTCAACCAAGAGGCAGGGGGTCTAGTAACACGTTTTATTTTAATAGGAGCCTGTCTGTCAAACAGTTCGAGTATCATTCCATTCAACCAATTCACATTTTCATCAACATGATTACGAGCTAGTACACTTTGCCAAGAAATGTAAGAGAAATCTTTAATTAGAAATTTCTCGTCCAAGTATTTGAAGTTTATAGTTTTAATTAATTTAGGATGATATTTAGGAATGTTAAGAGAATTAGATAGAAATTTTAAGTCATGATGTGAGAGGCCAGGTGAAGCAGCTATCTGCGCGTGATTCAATACTTTGTCTGGATTAGAGATAGCGATAATGTCGAGCCAAGTATGTGTACTAGATGTATGATGTGTTGCGTCAAGTGAACATATATTTTAATTACATGAAGCCAACAAGTAAACAAGTTTATATTTATCAGGCGAGTGTGAGAACAGATCCGTGTTTATATCTCCCATGATCACGACATGGTCATAACTAACAATATGAATCATTATTTCGATTTCAAATGCTTTCATATCCCTAACATCAGGTGATTTATAAACTACAGCCAGCAACATTTATTGTGTTTGTATAACTCTCTCTAAAATAAGAAACTCTGTGGAGGCACTATAAGGGCCAGGGGATATAGAAAGTATATTGTAGTTTACATCACTTCGGACATACAATGACACGCCCCCACCTCTTTTTTATTCACGATAGTTTCTAATAAGAATATAGTTGTCAAAGTGGACAAGTAAATTAGGATGGGAGGCAGTATGGCAGAACGCTTTAGGGTGACTACGTCGACCATGAAACTAGCCCATTCTATTCCGGTCAAATAGGTTGTTGGTTCCTGTCTTTACTATATCACATAACTTAAGATATACCGAGTCTGACTATGAACCTGGCCATTAGCTGTTATTGTTGTTCTTTTTCTATTTAGAGTAGTATATTTTTTAAGGGCTTAACATGATATTTTATTATATTTCAATACCATACATATTACTAAGAATTCCATTCTCTATTATTTTATATTGAAAGTAAGTAATATTTTCTAATAGGGTTAAAACTGATTTTTAATTATTTTATTTTAACCAAATCGTGAGAATATTTTTATAGCCCCATCTCACTAAGCTCAAATATATTAATTTAAATCTAGTTTTAATTATGATAGGATTAAGTGATATTATGATAGTCTTAAGGTAATATTTTTAAAGACAATTTAAATAATAGATTGAAAAAATTTCTTAACCACTGAAACGTTTAGAGTAAACTATGAAAAGCGTGAATTGTAAGATAACTATTTTATTTTTACAAGGGTATGATATTTTAGAAGAAAAAAAAAGTGAAGTAATTGTCCACATTTCTTTATGTAGAATATTATTACATCAATAATATTATTATTTACATGTGTAGTTTTCTTGAAATGAAATAGCGAGTGTTTCAACTTTAACTCCACCCGGTCCATAAGATCACACCACTATTAGCAAGTTTTATTGGTTTATAACTATGAGGCATGTAGAGCTGTCTCTTCACGTTCTGTCCTCATATTTACGTTCAATACTGTTTACATATAAAGAGTTTAATAAAATTGATATCCTAGTGGAAATAGGGAGGATGAAGAATATATAGCATTAAGAACAACATTGAGAAGTCAAAAGATATGGGGATTTTAAAAATATGAAGAGACGATGAAAATCAAAACTGGAAACCAGGTTTTGGAAAACCGAGCAGTTCAAATACATGGAAAGTCTGCTGACAATGGATGCTTAGTTATCAAAGAAATGAAGAATTATAATAATAATAATAATTTCAATTTCAATTTCAATTTCCTTTATTATAATATAATAATAATAATAATAATAATAATAACATAATCTTTATTTTGTAGAAGTTAAGGCAATTAGGTCGAAGATCACCATGGTCAAAGAACCTTTCGACAAGAGGAGTTTACTGCTGACCGGCAAGCTTAGTTTTGAGGAAATTGATGAAATTCTACATCTGGAGCACTTCAGTGTATAGAGCAGAACCTTTCACTCTTGTGAAGATGGAAAATAAATACATGTAGATATTTGAAATATTGTGCTGTAAACTTGAGGATAAATCAAGTGGACAGAATGACAAATTAAGAAGTCCTAAGAAAAATGGGGGAGAAGAGAACCATTTTGAATGTGATTCTTCAATGCAAAGCAAACTGAATTTGAACATCCTTAGGAAGAACTGTCTTCTGCACGTGTCATAAAAGGTAAATTTGAGGGAAGGGAAGGTAAATCTAAGGAAATAGGATTTAAATATTGGAAGACTTGAAGGAAAGAAGAAAATTTTAGGAGCTGTAGAGGAGGCAGAGGGACAGGTGAATTGGTGATCTAAGTTCACCGACAAACGGAACGGACCCGCTGTGAGACAGAAAAACTAATGATAATAATAATATAATAATGAAAATACATATATTCTTCATTTATCTAAATTAATAGATCAATCTATCAGATGCACTACATTGTGTTACTATTGGTTTTCAGGTCATAGTTTAAAACTCAGCCAAATTCACTAAGGGGATCCAACAATACAATATTGGTGTTTATTGAAAATATTGGAATAAAGGCATTGTTTCTATTTCAAGCAGAGTTAAATATTTTGACCTTCATTAAGTTAGCTGGTGGACCAGGTATTTAGTTAATTTACAATAGCGTGCTGATATAAACAATTTGTTCAGGGCATGCTTTTTAATTTTTCCCATTAATAAATGGAGCTGGTTTTATATTTTAAAATAATGTCCCGTGGCACTTAGGGGGGGTTCTTAATATTAGCAACTTTACTAACACCTATTTGATTTAATTAACGTCAACTTATACTAATCCCTCGATGTCTGTAAATCTACGATGCGTAACATTATATATAAATATATGATAGCTTAGCTTAGAATTAACTAAACACTTTACTAACTAGCCAGGAATGTGAACTAATGTATTCTACAAAGTCAAAGTAAGGCTGTCAAAAACATTTTTAAAACAATTCACAAGTAAAGATCTTTTAGTTTTGTGTTATTGTAATTATTTTTTATATGCCATCATTTAATTTGGTTGTCTAGTCATCATTTTAATAAAAAGTTTGTCACTATAGCATTATGTATTTTTTTCCCTTAGTTAATAAGTAATTTGATAATTATACATGCATATTTACTATAAATGAGCTATTAATTTAGTATAGCAATTTATTATTTATCCATTTCTTTTGTGTTAATATGTCTAACTACCTGTCACTATGCTATAAATTTGGTTCCAATAATAATATTAATATTACTATTCTTACTATACATAATTTTGATGCTATCGACATTAATTATATTGAATATTGAAAATAATATGCACAATTTGTCTATCATTAATCACAATATAGTGTTGCATTTAAAGTTTCTTCAAATTTAAATTTACTTTAATCTTTCAAAAAAACAAACATTTTCGTGCTTTAGAATCTTAAGCCACACAGCAAAGCGTTACTTATGGCTCGATAAGTCCCGTTTCCTTGGCCTATTCCCTTATCATGGTTTTATTTTTACAGTTATCCACTATGAAAAATATAATCTTATAAATTTTGTATCTACACTTATTTACGTTTCTGTTTAGTTATTGGGTAAAGTGATTGAAAAATGTATAGCTGGCCACTGTTAAACCCTGTAAGATATGTCAATAGGTAAAACTTTAGATTACATGACCTGATGTATTTTAAACTAGAGCTTGTAATTTGTCTTTCTGTCAGATAAGATCCTTACTTAAATAGGATAGTAACATTTGACATAGCCATTGTTGGAAATCCATTAATTTAATGGGGTTTTCTATTAATGAATCAATTTAAAAGGTGTCAGTAGAGTGAGCTAAGATCGATGAAATACTTTTGTGGACATATATCAAGGCAATATTCACTAGTCTTCTGATCGACTTGCTGACCACACTCATTATGGATATTTATTCTGCAGTAAAACCGCTAACCTATATTTCACATTTGCTTGGAGTGTTCTCTTTTGAGAAATGTGGTCAAATAAATAAATATTCATTTGTAGTTTTGAGGATGTGCTACAAGGTTTTGTTTTCATTAACAGTGTACTTTTTATTTGCACTTAGTATACCGCCATTTGTATCTGCACACATGTCAGAAGTTTCTAACTTCTGCATGTGGATCTTAGTTTCAACTCTGGCCAGCTCTCACTTTCTAACGATGATAGCTTGTGCACTCCACCAGTCAAATATGGAGGATGTTTTAGCCAAACTTTCCTCTCTGGAATGTTTTTCTAAGAAATACAATTTTGATTATAAGATCGTGAAAATATTGAGTCATACTGCGCTAGGTGTTGGAGTAACTTTACTATCGATATTCTATACATTCAGAACATACAATAGTGGAATATATATGTCGATGTTTTTTGTAATTGAACTCACAATGCACCTTGTGATGGTCCAATTCATGTTCTTAGTCGTAGTGTTGAGGCAGCATCTGTCCCAAATCAACTCCAGACTGCGTGACGGTGTGACGGATAGGAGTGACGTGGCTGAATGTGCAGAGTACCACGCTGGTGTGGTGGACGCCGCTCGGCTAGTAAACTCCTCCTACTCCTTCATTAATCTAACGGCCATCACATCCTCTTTCATTCTTGTCACAACCTCCATCTTTCTTTATCTATACGTGTGGAAAATTAGCACTGATGCTAGCGTAGGAAGTATAATACAGTTGTTTTGGTACATTCAGGAATTTAGCCGACTATGTTTGATCATACACGTTTGTGACTCTACCAAGTCAGAGGTGAATATACAAAACCTTTCTATAAAATATCTGCGGTAATAATTTTCTTTACTATACAACTAAAATTACTTAAAGTGGCAACATATGTATGCCTTTAGAAAATATAACAAATAATTGTAAAGGAAAGAAAAGATATATTTAAAATGTGTAAATGGCTAATACAAATTATTAAACAATTTGCCATCAAATAACTATAAAAATTAATTTAATTCATGCTTCGACATAAGCTCTCACTAGTTTAACACATTACTTTCGATAAAAAAAAATAGCTCTTAAGGAGCTTCTTAACGAGAAAAAAAAAACAATAATGCAGTATCATTAAAGAATATATTTATGTGTTTTCCATGTCAAATCATTTTGTTAAACAGTCTGTATCTAACTCAGCTTGTATGAAAATTAAATTACGGCAGGAACACATAGCCTACATGTTTTATAAATAATATTATCTTTTTTTTAAAATATTTTTCCGAGGGCATTAATATCTTAACCGGTCCTTAGCCTCACGCACAACAGTCTACCACCCCAGCGTGTCCCTCGTTCTTGTCTCTTCCACATCTAAGCTATTTAGGTCCTTCCTTACATAACCTTCCCATCTGTTTCTTAGTATGCCCCATTTTCGTTTACCTTATAGTGCCTGTTAATATAACTGAATAAATATTAACTAAACAATATTTCCTGACTATTAGAATATAAAAGAATCGGTATTTAAACTAATTTTATATAAATTTGATATTATACTTTTATATTTATACGTCAAATCATATAAGTATCAATAACATTAATATGAAATGAAATGACAACACTTTGTCAATATTAAGTGCAAACATATTTTTTATGTTTACCAAAATTAATTTGTCTTACAAATAATACACTAAACCTTGGGATATGCTATAATTTCTTGCTTGTGTTTAAGTTCTGCATTAAAGTCATTACTGTGATTTTTATAATATTTCCATTCACATTTTGCTCTTAAATCTCATTATATTGTAGTTGTTAATAATTCATTTTCCACGTTTTATTAATTCTTATAATATTTATCTTTATAAATTTTCTTGGATATCAATCAGATTAGCTTCATTTGACTACAAATGGCCAATGGATAAAGGCCTTCATATACAATTTCTAGATAATTATGAAGCACACAACATTTGAACAATTTTGCCTATATACATAATTAACTGCATGTGTAATAATATTATGATATCTAATATAATTTTTTATCATATAATACAATTTTTTAGGCAAGAAACACTTCAGTTATGGTCCATGAGATGATGAGACGCACGAAAGACAAGACGTTACAACATGAGGTAAATAAATACCTCATGAGTCATATCTATTAAATACAATAATAATTCTGAATTTTCTATTAATGACATTATCATTTATTATAGCTATCTTAGGGATCAATATCATAAGTATCATAAGGGCTACTGTAAGAAATTCTATAAACTTTAATTATTTTTGTAAAAAAACTCTCTGATTGCAAAAAATTAATTTGAAATCAAAAGAAAAATATTTCTATTCATTAAATACTGATGCTATAAAACTGTATTTTAGCTATAAATTAAAAGTAAAATGTCATAAATGTTTCTTTGTCCACATTTGTAAACATACCATAAACAATTAACAATATTATATTTGGGAAATAAGCTGAATCTTTTAGAGCTGTGTCACAAAATACTTGATTAGATTTTTATGAACAATATTGATTAAAAAAATAAAATTAATAAATTTGGTTGAATCCAAAAGGATATATTTTTCTATTAACGAGAATTTATCATTACAAAATGCTAGTAACCAAAGAAAGACTACTAGAATTTAAACCAAATAACAGATAAGTTTTTATAATTTTGTCATTTATTAATTCAAAGTCTAAAAATCCTGTAATAAATAAAGTTTAACACTATAACTATTATTATTATTATTATTAATATCAAATATATAATATAAATTTTAGTCTGAACTATATTCTATTTTCTTATTCTAGTTGACACTCTTTTCAATTCAACTCCTACACAGCCCAGTTAAGTTCACGGCTTGTGGTTTTTTCAACTTGGATTATAGTTTACTGCACTCAGTAAGTAAAAATTAACCATAGCAAATAAAAATCCATTACTACCAAATTCAAACATAATAAAGTATCTATAACCCAATAATGCCATACAATTTATATGACAACATATCTACAAAGTTGAATATTGAAATAAACTATTATATTTATATTTTTTATTCTAACTATTTGAACTCTTGTAACCTCCTCCCTTGTGGGATTAATCTGTCGGGATGTGTAGCCCCAAAGTATAAGGGGGGTGACTAGATATATGATTATGTGGGTTCGCAATTGATGTACGGTTTCGATTTTTAGGGTTTTATTATACTAATTTGCACTTTTACAAAATGTTATGCTAATAAGACGTTACTAGGAGGATATAAACTACTTTTTACAAATTTACTCAGGAACTAGTGACTTAAACAAAGTATAGCAAATAATGCTTAAACAATTACCTGAATGATACTTAAGGTGGTCCTACAGCGTTATGAGCCCTGGTACCTTTGGCATGATGGTAGCCCCCTCGTTCCGCCCTTTCACCCCGAGCTCTGGTAGTTGATTATCCAGCATTCTATCCCTCGTAGACCCGAAATGGGCAGAGGTACTCCCTAGAATCGATGGTGAATTGTCAGCCCTGTTAGTTCGAAAAATAGTACTATTCAAGCTACCACCTAGGCTGATTGCCGAAAGAAAAGTTGAAAAGACGTTATGACCTTCAGTAATTGTGTTCTATTGTTTATTCACTCATATAAACACGTTGCTATAATCATTATACCACTTGCAGTTCAAACATTACAATGTTAAAACAAAGTAAAGCCCCAATTTAGAGCCTGTCGATTAATCACTTATGTTACACAATTAGTTATTTAATGTATTCTTCTGTGTGGTATCACACAAATTTACTAAGTATAACCTAAGTGTTAAACATGGCAGGCCAAATTTATTAAGAAAACAAGGTATAGCTAATTGTGACCAAATTGGTTCCAATACTTTTAAAATAGCTTATATAAAAACATAGTATAACTTATTACAAAATTAATTGATAATTTGAATTATGTTTCCCTTATTTAACAAAGTAAATGTTTTGGTTGAAATTTAGTAAATGATCTAATAGATGTATATGTGGGGCTGATGTATAAGGTTGAAACTAAACGAATGGGTAAATTTGGAAGTATTGTTGTATAATGACAAAGCAATATTTTCATATTCTTTAAGGGCTTGATTCAAAAAAATTCAAAATTTAAAATAATCAAACAATGTATTATGATGTCATCAGCTAGTACTTCTTGGATGAGTTATTGTTACTTGTCTCTACATGCATCGTATCGATTTTTATCTATATTTTGGTGAGTCTTGTTCAAGGTATTGTTACTTAGTTCTCCTCTATATGGTATGATTAGTCAATAGTTTGGTAATTCTTAGTTAAGGGTTGTTATTTATGACTTATATCTGTGGTAAAGCTTGATCATAATTTGGTAATTCTTGGTCAAGGTTTATTACTAAGTTCTTATATGTAGCTTATAGCCAAGTTTTCCCATGGTTCGGTTACTCTAGTTCGAGGTTTGCTACCGACTATCTCTAAGTATGGTCAACTATGTACACGAGTTATTAAGTCTTGGTTGACGTGTTGCTACTCACGTTTTATATGTATGTTCCACCTTAAAATTGAGTACATTTACACTGGCGTTAAGAGAGTAATTACGTTTTCTTTATTATTTAAAAGCAATGAAGCTACATCTTTTAGACTAGGGATGTTCAAAGTTGATTTTTTCAATTCAAAGATAGTTCAAATCAAATAAATTTAATATTTTCAAAATTTAATCAAATTTTAAATATTTGTGTTGATAGTTTTGTTCTTGAAAAAATATTATATTTTGGTTATTTAAAAAAAATTAATGTCCTAACATTATTTGTAAAATATATTACTGCACAATTGTTTCTAAAATTGTTTAATTTTGATAAATCAAGCTATTATCAAAACATTAAATTATTTATGATTATTTAGACATGAACATAGATTATTAATGTATATAACATCTTATAATCGCAATAAGTGACAGTCATTAGCGAAAATTTGTAATTATCAAAGCCAGATTTTTCTTGGTGAAATTGAAGCTGATATTTGTTTGAAGCTAGGTCGAATTTTCGAATCTTCGCATATAACAAAATCAGACCAAAATTAAAAGCATCTTATTAATTTGAAATGACACTTGATATAATTTGTAATATTGATCAATAGATCACCATAGTTGATATTCAATGTATATTAATGAATTATAAATAAATATTTTTATTCTTTTAATCCATTGATATATTACATTTATAATAATAACTGAATCTAATTATTAAATGCACTTTTCAGCTCATTGGCGCCTCCACGATAATACTTGATTATTCTAATTCAGTTCCAACTTAGCATTGGGTCTTCTCAGAAGGAGGCAAATGAACTTAATCTGACTGAGTTCTTGAACATACTGAACATAACAAACTCAGGAGACATATATTAGAAGATTGTATGCCTACAGAAAAGGGGATTGCTAGACATTATGATAGACACTTCAGGTCTCAATAAATATTATGTGAGAGATTTAAATAATTTCACTTAAACACGTACAAGATACATTCTAATGTGAATGAACATCTTTTTATTTAATATCTATATTAAGAACCAATCTTAATTAATTTAAAATCTTCTTATGAGGCAAAGCATTTTGTTGTATTTAGTATTTCAAATCTATTGCTTAAGCTCATATTTTTCTTCTAGTAAATTTTGCAACAATTTTTTTAGTAAAAAATAACTAAATAATAACTTAACAAATTAATAGCCGTAGAATAATTGAAGTTCTCAAATTTACAAAAATATTTTAATTTATTATTTTAGATTAATATGTAGCTTTATAAAATCTTTTGTATAAAAGGTGTCGTATTTTAATATTATGGATGTATTTATTCATTTTATGTGTACACGTCTGTGAGTTATAATCTTGTGTTTTTGTAAAAGGGTGAGTTATTGGTTGTTACCAATTCAAGCAAATCTTGATAAAATTGTACCATTACTTTGTCATTTATCATTCACAGATCATGATAGCCTTGTTATTTTCCAAAAGTTTAAAATGTGTCTAGACCAATTTATTATTCATAAGCATTACAATTATGACTTCCCAGTTTGTCAAATTAATTAATTTTTCATAACTTGTTAAAAACTGAGTGTAAAACCAAATATTCAGGTATACTATAAAGAAATATTTTTTTAAAATCTACCTTGGCTTAAAGTTTTATTAAAAGCCAAAGAAATCTTTAACGGTAGCCAATGCTCTTTTAGGGAATATTATATTACCACAGATTATATGTGCAAATTAATATCTTGGGAACTCTAACTGGCTATTTTTTTTTTTTATCAGTTTGTTAATCATTGTTATTTATGTACTAATGTTGTTGGTACAGGAGTAAAATTATTTCAGCACAATAATGCATGTTGTTTGGTATATATATGAATAATTCATGTAACGAGTTTATGTGAATAAAAGTGTGTTATATTTATTAACTGGTTTTAATAATTATGAGGGTTATTTGGCACTAAGTAACATCTAAATTATTGTTGTAAATTTGAATAAAATAAATGTAAAACACAGAAACAGATCTTCAAAATATACTTTGAATAATCTTATTAGTTATTTCCAAGCTCAATATACTGTTCTCCATTACAAACCCATTATCTTATGGATGATTGTTTTTTAATTTATTCTTTAAATATTAAGACCTATGAAGAATAAATTAATTAAATAATAAATGTTCCTTAGTAGTTATAACGATTGCAATATATTTGTAAAATCTTTAGAGATGTCATCCTGCAAGCGAGATTTACCGACCAAAAGGCCAATACATTTTGGGGAAGATGGTCCCAACATTTTCAGATAGATGGCGTGATATGTTCAGCATAATGAACCCTAATACTGTTAATCTCAATTTTATAGTCCAGGGCCACTTCTACTTTAGTTAAGTAGCTTTTAAACTGTACTCAAGAGGTTAAAATGACTCTTTCTAGATTCCACTTATACACAGAACAATATGGAATTGCCGGGATACATACCCAGAACCTCTTATCTGTAGTCAAGAACCTACCACTCGATCGATCACAGAGGGTCTTTGCAATATATTAAGATAGGAATCCTAATTAATATTATAAATGCGAATGTGAGTTTGTTTGTTGATTGGTTGTTGTATTGTTTATTTGTTACGCTTTCACGCCTAAGCTACTCGACCGATCATAATGACATTTTGCATTCACGTTGTCATGAGTACATAAAAGGACATAAGGTACCTTTCATCCAGAAAAAAAGTGCTGTTCCCGAGGGATAGAAAGAAAACAACTTTTAGACGGTCGTCCGGCATAACAACTCGGGCTACTGATATGAACATGAATTGCAACATGATGCCAGGAGTACAGAAAAAGCGACCTGAGTTATCCCGGAAGAAAATCTTATATCCCGAATTAATATCTGTTCTCGAGTTATTCTAGGCACATCTATCTTACAATGATTAATAAAAATCTGTTCCCAAGTTATTTTAGGCACATCTATCTCAAAATTAATTACGTCATATGGACTGACCAATTGAAGTCTGAGGAAACTGACGTATGACTCATATAAGAGTTGGTATGGAGATGTGGTCTCTTGGATTCAGTAAAGGCATAGATAAATGTTTTATTCCTTTATCTATGGTAAAGGGGACAGACTGGCACCTCAGCTTAGTCAGTAACGTGTCTGTATACTGAGCTAAGGACCCCCGGGTTCTATTCCTGGCATGGACAATTAATTACAATCGGATAATTAAGCTCTGTCTGTTCACCCGATTATGGTAAATGACAAAATTGTCGTAAGAAGTTTGGTATTATACTGTGATGAATTCAAATAAAAACATTATTTTTACTAAAATGCCTTTAACGTTTAGTACTATAAACACTCGATAGATGGCGCGGCATCGATTTGTACTATTTAATGTACTAAGATTTAATTACTCCTAAAATCCACTATATGGTGCTGAGCACATTTTAAAACGCGGTATCGTTTTGTATTATCTATGGCTATTTTAAAATCATAATTGTGAAGTTTAGAGAAAGGGAAGAAAGGGAGTCGGGGGACCGTATCGATGGGAAATAACAATACATGTTTGCGATTCATTTGTTTACAAACATTGATAAGTTACCGTTTATTCAACTGTATTTAGTCCTATTTTAATAATATTTTAATTGTTTTACGTTCTCAGATTATATTGTTCCTTTTTTTCCTTGAGCGATAGTTTATCATTTATTATTTTAAGGATGGTTATCTTACTTCTAATTTTATTATTTTCATACTTCCTGTGTCAACCGAAAACCTGAATTTATTGACAAAATGATAATTAACTTGAGCGAAGCCGCAGGCAAAAGCTAGTATATAATATTGTTGTAAGATAGATTAACCAAACGTATTGACTAAATGCCCACCGGAGTAATTCAAGTACATTTTGTACACGATATACTCTACTTCTTCATCACATTTGGTAAATATAATCGGAGGCAGATTGACCTACCAAAACACTGAGAAGATTTTCAGTCCATAATGAAGACATCGGGATGGATAGAATAATTTCGAAGAGAATATTGGGAGTCAAGGAAAAGGTATACATTGGTTTAATCGACTGTTAAAGACGTTCAATAGAGTGAAGTGGAAGAAACTGATGGAAATACACGGGAAGATCGGCAACAGGTGAAGGGACAGAAATATAATTGTAAACCTGTACCTAGGGCACAGACAATTCTCTGTGACCTAGGGTGGTGAGTGAAGGTGAGTCTGAACGATGGAAAGACCAACAGATTAGGGTTAAAGAAGAGCAATGAGGCAGGGATACTGTTTGTTAACCAATCTGTTCAACTGGAGATAAATAGCTGCTAAGAGAAGCCTGGGAGGAACGTGGTGATTTAAGGACAATAGGACGAGTCATTAAAACTGTAAAATATGCAGGTGATCTAGAATTGCTGGCCAAAAATGTTGAAGAGCTGAAGAAAATGGTGGTGAAGCTTGTGGCCACAGGAAGAAGATATTGCCTAGATATCAACATTGAGAAGAAAAACGTAATGGAGATTTATAAAAATCATTAGCCTCTGAAAATCAAAATTGTAAAGCATAAGGCATGTCAAGTATCTGAGAAGTCTGCTGATAAAGGATGGCTACTACATTAATGAAATTAGGTTGAGGATCATCATGGCGAAGGAAGTGTTCAACAAGAAGAGGTTACTGATGACCAGAAAGTTGAATTTGGAACTGAGAATGAACGTTATGAAATGTATCGTGCGATATGGAACAGAAACCTCTACTCTCTGGAAGATGAGAAAATAAGTACAACGAGAAATTTTAAATATTGTTCTGGAGAATAACTGAGAAGATCAGGTGAACGTACGGACGAATGAAGAAGTCCTAAGCCATATCGGACACATCCCTAGAAGAAATAACGTCATAGAAAATAAGATTTAGGGAAAGAGGAGAGAAGGAAGA
>CABEEJ010004937.1:0-35542 GCA_901482245.1 Timema douglasi
TAAAAAAAAACCTCAGTTATGTGACTACAACAAAAATATCAAGTTTAGTTTCCCGTTTACTTAACAAGTTTCAAGCTTGTCTTCGAATTAGCTCCGCATTTAAAAAGAGAATCTCACACACCTACATTGTACGGTAAGTAATAAATATAGTATGCATTATATTTCTAGCAATATTGATCATATATCAGAACTCCATACATTATTATTACACATATCTTATAATATTAGCCATTGATTACCACAAGACCTTAAAATAATATTTATTTATTATAATAATTGCTCTATAAATTATTCATAAATTACGGTTAAAGGCCGTTAGATTTAGTCCCGGTAATCCGAAACTACGAATAATCCAAACAAACTTTCCGTAAAACGGGGTAAAACTATGAAGTTAAATGAAATATATTTTATTAGTTAGCAATCTCAACGATAAAAACGTTGTTGAATATCTGTCATGAGTAAAGTGGCATTAGATGACAGACTTTTTAAATCGAGAGAAAAAGTTGTATTTAAACTCCAGGACACACTTGACAGATATTCAACAACGGTTGAGGTCAGCAAGTGAAATAATATTTTATTTCTTTTGACTAAAAAATAAGTCTTGATATAAAAAAAAAACGAATTCGGTGCCCTTAACTCGTCTGCCCCACACTTCAAACCTTAACGTTACCTAAGATGTAGATTACTGTTCTAGTTTTAGATACACAAATGAAGGTACAATTCTTTGAAAGCCATCATTACTCATATGCCACAACATGAAATTATATTCTCATTCAGTTTTTTCTGATGACGAGCACTGATTTAACGGAATTTTAAACTTTTAATATCTGAATCATCGAGACTCGACTATAATTTGTAGTTAAACATAACATAATTCCCAAAAAATACATACATACCTATGTAATTTATCAATTATATGTGGATTGCCTTTTTTGAATTTATTGAGAAAGTTCTAATGTCTAAAGTCGATAATTTAAAGTTACCAAAGAACGTAGATCTTTAAATATTAAAATATTATATAACATAAAAACATGTACTCATGTGTCACTTCATTGGGTCCCACGCCTTAAATCAGTCGGTAGCATTTCTACCTACTAAGTTAAGGGTCCTGTGTTTGATTCTCGGCATGGCCGAAAAATATATCTGATTGGTGAAATGTGGTTTTCCCCTTTCCAGTGATGAATTACTGGATGAGGGCCAGATGTTGTGTATATTCTAGATAACTGTTAATTTATAGACATATTAAAATTAAATAATTAAAAACTGTGTAAATAAATAAAAGAGAGAAAAAGATTATTGATACACAATAATACAGGGTGACCCACGAAAAAGTAGCCCACCTCCTATATCCAGCAGGCGCCTCACTCTGAATTGGAGGAGGTCAATCCCCTCCCACCCATATTGTGACATGAAGAATGAGTCAATAAAGCTTTAGACAAGCAGTTCACTTGATCATTCTTCATGCTACAATATGGGTGGAAGGGGATTGACCTCCTCCAATTCAGAGTGAGGCGCCTGCTGGATATAGGAGGTGGGCCACCCTGTATTACACACATCCACATGTCATATACACTATGAGGGTACAATTACTCTGAATTATAATCATAATTGTGTAAATAATTAAGTAGGTAGCCCAGTTTGACGGTAAAATATTGTGGGATTTGATTTTGTTTAACAACTTGAAAAACTTTTAAAAAAAATCCTTTTCAACACTGTGGTGAAAAGAGCTTCAAGACTTTTATGTCCGATGGCTACGATATTACTGTTGGCAAAGGGTTATAATCCTGACTTTTAGAATCAAAATTGGAGCAACTACATCAGGCATGTCCAACCCACGGCTCGCGGAGCCCTTGCGGCCCCCGAGTACGTTCTGTGCGGCCCACCAGCTCAAATTAAAATTCTAGAGTCACGATGATCCAGTCTTAAGTGGCGGAATTTAAGTGTAAATAATTTTCTATGTGGGTTTGCCTAATTTTTTTACTTTTCACAGAATATTTAACATAGTTTTATGTTATGATATACAGTAATTGTAGGGGGATAGTAAACATTAAACTAGAAAGAAAGTTTTAAAATATTTGAAGCTGTATACAGTACCTTATTATGGAAATGGAACATCAGCTACAGAGCAAGAACAAGTGAAAATAGAGCGTCAAATGGATTACATTATAAATCCAGTTAATATTTACCGGTTTGTTTATTTTAAAACGCACTTGTTATTAGCACTGCGTCTTACTACCCGTTCGGGTTGTACGCACTTACGCTAATGTGTAATGGTAGGGTGATTGTGAGATGAAATGGAGGACCTACAGTTTAACGTGGGATCCGAACTACGGTGGAGGCCTGGCATTCCTCACATTCACAAGTTGTCTTGTCAGAGGTGAAGGAAGGGTTTGGCAATCAGATAAATCTGTGCCGGGACCGAGAATTGAACCCAGGACCCCCAACACAGAAGTCCTACACGCTACTCCTAGACCACTAGGTCACCAAGAAAGATATTTTAAATGTTGCCTAATCTGCATGATTGAAAATACGTTATTAAAGAGAAACAGACATAGCACGATTCAAATAAAATTAAGATAAACCATATCAGATTTTAGAAACGCGTTATTGTACATTTTAAACAAAACACACATAATTCATAAAAGTTTCCTGGAATGGAACATTATAGAAATAAAGGTGAATTTTAATTTTAATTTTAAAACTGTATCGTTAAAAAACTCATTTTACGTCTAAATATTTAAAGTAGATATGATCCATAGCGCAGATGCATAATTACAAAACTAACAACGTTAAAAATTGTATTTTAAAAAAATCGTAACTGAATTGATTTAAAAAAACGAGATCACCAATTCAATAAACGTGAACGATACGGACCCATTGATCGTAATAATTATTTCGACGCTAAATAATTGCAATAATATTTACAGGAAACCAAAAACAAAAACCTTTACAACTGTAATAATAAATTCAACCTTGGCTTAAAATTTTTACTGGTTCCTCTCAACCTCCCCAAATCATTAACTTTGAGTAGCTAAGATAACATTTCTGTCTAAGTTCTTTAATTTGCAACTTAAGATTGTTTTATTCTTAAGCAAACCAGATTCATTTTTATATGAAAAATAAGTTGACGTCTTAATTTTCTATTTATTTGAGAATTTCTTTCTTTAAGTAAAACTAAATTCATCGGAATCTATTATTTAAGCTTTTAAATCGACTTACACCTCATATTTATTTCAAGTGTTTAAATAAGTACAATCGTTCCAAGATAAACTTCCTTCAATGACTATTTAAGGGGATCTATGATATCTTTCACCCCGTATTTTAACTCACCTTTAAAGAAATTTTAAGCAACAAACTAACAAGAAAAGGCCCAAAAAAGATCTCTTTTTCTCTCTAACCAACGTTCTTTCTACACCGTCCGTGAACATAGCGGTATCCCGGAGGACAAGCTTGACTCGAGGCAGGTATATCGTTTTGTGTTCCTCCGTTCTGATGACGCTCAGGGAAATATACAGGTGTAGCTGAAGCCACGTGATTTTCCAAAACACTCAGAGTGAACAATGTAAGAACAGCCAAATAAACCACCCCAAACACTTTGACGGAACTCGAAGAAGACATCGCCGACAAAACGTCTACAAACTTTATAACTTCAAGATGAGGCCGAAACGGATCAATCGCTAATGGAACTGCTTAACAATAAAGAGCTAAATATAAGAAAAATTCCGAACAGGATCTTGGCCACAGAATAAAATGAAGTGTAGAGTTACGTAGTCTGTGCGTACTTGCGGTGTGATTAGTGCTAGCGGTATTTTTTTTTTTTCTGTAGGAACTCTTTGACTTTTATATTTTTATCAGGCCTAATGTGGTTAACTTATTATCACGCCTACGATTGCTCATTTTCCCACAGGAGGCAGTGTGAAACAGGATACTTGGTGATAAAGAGGATATCTTCTTCAAATTTAAAGGATGTGCTTAAAAAACACGTTGATTATGTGTGTATTTCTCTTAGGGATAACTTATTTAGTAAGTTAAGGATGTAAACTTGAGCTCTTGGTACGTAGTATATGATTTAATATAATTATATCAGTTATATTTTTAAATATTATTTTACCAGCGTCAATGGTTGAATGGTCTAAGACGTCCCTCTCGCAATAGATTGGACTACCAATGACCGGGATATTAGGATTCGAATCCCGGTCGGAAATAGTGAGAGTGGATTTTCCTAAATGCTTTTCCACTCTACGTTTGCGCAAATGCGGGTATGTTCCCTCTAATTTGAACCGTCCTCATCATCAACACATTAACGTAGCTATCACATGAGTGTATAACTTGGACGGGTAGTAAGAATTAGTACCAAATAAAAGGCATTTTTTTTAAGGATATGCGTTCACGTGTGGACCATTTTGATTTTGAGAAAAGTTCTCATCCATAAAATAATATTATTTACGAATTAAAAAGTATTTTACGAGATATAAAGTTTAAACTTGAAGCTTACAAACCACATTGGTGAGCACACTAACTAGGGCGTCAGTCTCGTATTGCCTGGTTTCATGTTGATGGAGAGGTTTTTGCTTTTGTCCCAGCTGAGTTTATTGAAGTGTTTTTTAAAATCTACCTTCCTCATCCCAAACCCCTTTAGTATAAACTATAAATATGCGGATAGCTCTAATAGCAAGGTCGTAGCCAACCAATAATTTCGGGAGGGGGTGGGGGGAGGTTTAGTGGGCACATCTCCCAATTGCCGAAAGCTAGAAAAAAATTATAAATTATAGATAGTTATAGATGTTATCTGAAGTGTTTTTTATGGTAACAACCCCCTAACGGCCAGAGGCTAGGAAATATTCTAAATATTAAACACTTCTAGAAGCTCTCTGAAGTGCTTTTTTTTAAAACTTAACAACATAATTACCAAAGGTTAGGAAAAATTCTAAATATTTAACAACTATAGAAGTTCTATGAAATCCTTTTTATGGTAACACAGCCCCCTAATTTGTACTTGTATCTTAATTTTGATAATGTTTGAACCATACATAAAGCCATTTCTATTTTGTTGATAAGATTTCGGTGTTGTTAAAATCCCTATAACCCCCGCTCCCCCTGGCTACGGACTTGCTAGATAAAGTTCAAATTTAACGTGAGAACCAAAATCAAAATAAACTTTACCATGTATAGCAAAGTTTAATTCGACACTGTTTGGTAATGAAAACTCAACAATGGAAAAGTTGTATATAATTATTATATAATAATGCTTTTTAGTACTTATTTCCAAAATTTTGTTTTTAGTTGTAATGATTTCATACACTTTATTCATTATTATTATTATTATTATTATTATTAGGACCCCGTCTTACTAACCGTTCGGGTTATTAGCACTTACGCTAATGTGTAATGGTAGGGTGATTGTGAAATGGAGGACCTACAGTTTAACATGGGCTCCGAACCATGGTGGAGGCCTGGCATTCCACACATTCACAAGTTGTGATTAATACACGTCTTGTCAGAGGTGAAGGAAGGGTTTGGACAATCAAATAAATCAGTGCCGGGACCGAGGATTGAACTCCGGACCCCCAGCACAGAAGTACAACACCTTACCTTTAGACCGCCAGGTCACCTAATCCTTAAGTAGATTTCCATAAAGATATATATTGTCTCTTAAATCTAAATCTTTGGTCGCTTTTCTCATTCAATGTGAACCATTCGTCAGACTTGAGCAACTTTAAGATAAGACCATATCTTTCTCAGAAGTCGTATTCATTTTATGATGTTATTCTGACCTCATTTGCGATGCTCTGCTCATGTACGTGTCTTCCATCCATTGTTCCTGAGATAAACCACATACTAGAATTCAGTGTTAGCAAACGTCATTTTTCAGGTTCATACATAACGATATAATCATGTGAAACTAGTTGACTGTGTACAGTCCATGATGTGGTTTTCCCACCACGTCCTACCACCCATCCAAGCTTATTGGTTTTATAGCAAAACATTTTTTTTTGTCAAAAGATACAGGGTGTTATAATATTATACGTAATTATATCCCTATTGGTGACCTGGTGGTATAGGGGTATGGTGTTGGATTTCTGTGCTAGGGGTCCGGGGTTCAATCCTCGGTCCCGGCATGGATTTATATGCCAAACCCTTCCTTCGCCTCTGACATGGCGTGTATTAATCACAACTTGTGAATGTGAGGAATGCCAGGCCTCCACCGTGGTTCGGATCCCACGTTAAACTGTAGGTCCTCCAATTTCATCTCACAATCACCCTATCATTTACACATCAGTGTAAGTGCGTATAAACTGAACGGGTAGTAAGGCGCGGTGCTAATAATAGTATAGCCCTATTTAATCAATAAGTTGTAATATTATTTTAAGACAACCAACTATAATATGTGGGCTAGACAATATTACTGGTTTTGAATTCAATTTAATTATTGTTTAACCCCACACCAGTGATCGATTAGTCTAAGTTATCGTTCTTACAGTAGAGGGTACGTACTGCTAATGGCTAGGTTCAAATCTCGTCCAGGTATACATGAGATTTAGCACTTAAAAAAAAATCCCTGCGCTAATGCAGGTACACTTCTTCTAAACTTACTCACTCATAAACTACCCTCTAGATTAAGGTTTTAATTTCTGTTGTGTTTAAAATGTTGTCTTTAAAAAAGATTTGTGTTTACTAAGGTTGTAAAAAATATGTTATTTGGATATTTAAGAAAATTAAAAAAACACAAATAATTAAATTTATAGTAATTTCACTAGCTTCAGTGGGCCCTTTGATTTAAAGCGTCACTTTCTCAATAGACTACACTACCGATGACAGGGTGGTTGGAGTTCGAATCTCGGTCGGGTGTACTGAGAGTGGCTTTACCTAAATGGTTTTCCACTCTTCCTTCATGCAAATTCGGGTATATTTTCTATAAATTCATCATTCCTCATACCTAACTCACTAGCGTAATTATTACTTATGCGTATAACATGAATAGGCAGCAAAATGCGCCAATAAAAATATTGATTAATAAATTAATTCTCCGATCACATCCCGAATTAACACCTCATTAACAGAGTTGTTTAGATGAATATTTTTTAATGTTTGTCAGACAACTGAGTTAACCACAACACTTTTAGAACACCTAAAATTGATCTGGAAATCTAGTTTATACGTACCGGTAAGTTAAAAAGGAAAATTAAAGGGAAAAATGTACGTATATCCCACAGATAACCAGCTATATGTAAACCAACCCACAAATAATCGGGAGGTTATTGTAAATGTAAAAGGTTACCAGACAACAATATGAACCATGGACCTTTGGCTAATCACGCCTCTGCTTAGAGAAATATGTTCTTGGAAATTAAAATATTCACACATAATTTTTAAAATATTATTCCAACCGCCAAAAAAAACTCTGATAAAGTATTTAAGGACTATAATTATTGCATTTGAATATCTTTCTGATTAATTTTCACAAAATATATAGTATAAACAATATTCCACATCTTTTAGAAAACTAATTAGCACTAAAAAATATTTTTAAGCTATCTTAAGTAATATAACCAATGTAATTATTATATCAATTAATTTTAAAAGCATTTATCTTAAACTAATAGCCGAAAGTTAAAATGGCTTTTTTTTAAATCAGGTTAAAAATAGAAACTTATACAAAATTAAAAACTTCGATTACCCTAAGTGGCTGTAAAAATAAACTTCAACACAAGAACACATCTTTAAGTTAAAATATAATATATTTAAAAAAATATACTTCTTAATAGTATTACTACTAATAAAACTCCATAAAAAAAACTCCCTGATGTGTGAGCCTTCAAGCAGCCGCTGCCGTTAGTGATGGAAATGCCGACATTTGTGGATAGAGGGTGTCATGTGGTCAGCACAACGACCGTTCCAACTGTTAATCTAAATTTCATATTTTCTCTTCTGTTCTTATGAAGATAAGCTTAACCCTGTTCTAGATCCATTGCTTTATAGATATATTTTAGAAGCACACTTTCTAAGCTTAGAGGTGACCTGGCGGTCTAGGGGTAAGGTGTCAGACTTCTATGCTGTGGGTCCGGGGTTTAATCCTCGGTCCCGGCACAGATCTATCTGATTACCAAACCCTTCCTTCACCTCTGACAAGACATCTTGTGAATGTGGGGAATGCCAGGCCTCCACCGTGGTTCGGATCCCACGTTAAACTGTAGGTCCTTCATTTCCTCTCACAATCACCTTACCATTACACATTAGCGTAAGTGCGTATAACCCGAACGGGTAGTAAGACGCGGTGCTAATAATAATAATAACATACACAAGCTATTTTCTCACTAGAGGTACACAAGGTAAAATTAATGCCCCAACACCGTAAACGTAAATTTCCCCACCAGTTTACCGGATATTGGAATGATAAACTCTCTTAGTTAAAACATGTATGCACCCACTAACCTTAAAAGCGATTCAGGTGAAACTAGTTGCTCAGACTTTACAGCAAAATCCGACAACGTTTATTAAGTGTATCGTATTTTTTACCCTGAGGGCAGCCAAATTGTTTGAAAAAATAAGGTATTTGAATGATGTATCTATTTGATCGAGAATTTTCAGAATTTTCAACATTTTCAGTCCTGTATTCCCACTGACACCTCACCATTGCCGTCATATAAATTAACACAATCACAAAATAATTTATACTCATGCTATAAATTGTCTTCGAAATAGATCACCGAATATTTTGAGAAAATATAATATATTTCACAATTATTAATCGTAAATAAGTATTGTTCAGCACGGTTTGAGAATTATTTAGATTCTAAGTATTTTTTTTAATAACACAAGAATGTAAACTTGAAAGTTGAAATATTATTTCAAACAAATTAATAACGTTTCAATAACATTTATTTTGATAGGATAAACGATTTTATTTTTTTAAACTAATGTATTTTTATATCCGAAGTACTTGAATTTTATGAAAATATTTTTAAGATAAAATGTGTGTACAGTTAAATAAACTGTAACCTACATACACACTGAATGGTCCCACTTGCAGGCAATCCATTCTACACAAGCGAAACAAATAAAAATAAACAATTAAAATATCATGTTGTGAAAATAAAATGAATATTCGAATTACATTGACAAGCCAACATAACGAGCGCTTTCACAAGCTAGTTAATAATACTAATTCACACCTTTTTTTTTTGTAAACAATAAATGTTTATTGGCATTTTTGCAGATTTATCTTCTAAACAAATCGAGAATAAAGCAGTATGTTCTAGTAAAATTTTCTTAATCAAATTATTTGTCTGTGAATTTTAAAAATCGTGAATTGACAAATATATACACATCGGTGACCTTCATCACACTTTAAAAATATTGATTTTAATATAATGAAAAAAAAAGACTCTTTGGTAAGAGAATTGAACCCCAGTACCTCTGGTTTAGAGATTCAATGCTTTGCTACTGAGCTATCCAGTAATCGACCCGACCCACTTCAGTGGCCAAAAGGTCTAACGCGCTACTATCACAGTAGACTAGACTGACAATGACGCGGAGATAGAGGTTCGAATCTCGGTCGGGTTTACTGAGGGTGGTTTTTCCTAAATGGTGTGTTACCCTTCCTCTACGCAGATGCGGATACACTTCCCATAAACATAACCTCCCTAATCTCTGAAACCATTAATGTAATGATTACGTAAGCGTATAAACCGAACGGGTCGTAAGACGCGGTGCTAAAAAAAAGTATTCGACCTGTGCTCAGCATCATTCTTAACTCGTAATATAATGCAGAATCGGATATGGACGTGTAAGATCGTCAGATAATTATTAGAATTAGAATCCGGGAGGTGACCTGGTGGTCTAGGGGTAACGTGTCGGACTTCTGTGCTGGGGGTTCGGGGTTCAATCCTCGGTCCCGGCACAGATTTATCTGATTGCCAAACCCTTCCTTCACCTCACACCGTGGTTCGGATTCCACGTTAAACTGTAGGTCCTCCGTTTCATCTCACAATCACCCTACCATTACACATTATCGTAAGTGCGTGTAACCCGAACGGGTAGTAAGATGCGGTGATGATAATATGATAATATTTGAATCCGAGACGATTCCTGGACAGCTCGGCGATACAGGAACATTGGCGTTAAAGCCGAATGTCCCAGATTTTATTCCCGTATCCTAGTGTCATTAAAAAAAAATTATACCAAGTGGGCGGCCATAATCAAATCAAAATAATATCAAAGTACTACCTTAACTATCCTTTACGTCTATATTAAACTTGCGGTCAATATGGATCGATGGGCGCGTGGACTAAGGTGTCAAACTCGTCTGTTGTATTCACCTGATCATGGGAGGCTCTGTTTCTTATTCAAGTCAGGTGTATAGAGATGCTTTATCACTCTCTCCTTTTCCTATATTCGTTACATTTCCTCTGAATTATAGCTTACTCGTCCCTGTTTCACTGTGTAAATATGAGGAGTGCAAGGAGAGACGTGGTACGAATAAAAAAAACTAATTACAGTTCACTAGTTAATTATTAATAATACTATTAATATTGTAAATACCCGCTTCGGTGGCCGCATGGTCTAATGAGCTTCTCTCGCAATAAACTAGACTGTTGATGACGGGTAAATCAAAGTTCGAATCTCAGTCAGGTGTACTGAGGGTAGTTTTCCAAAATGGTTTTCCACGCAACTATGGATACATTTCCTAAAAATATAACCTCCTTGATCCCAAAAACCATTAGCATAGAACTCGAATGGGTAGTAAGAAGCAATGCTAGATTTAAGAAAAGCTGTCACATAGGCCTACCTCATATCACCACCTAAAGAAAGGCTTGTGGGCGCGTATTTTCCTACAACGGCCTGCCTCAAACTTGTATCCCTGGGGACACCTGGCCGGAAGACTGATGATATTCTCCTGTTGTTCATTGTTGTCGGGCACCGCCACTACACTGAGGAGGAACGCGTTGAGGATAGTGACCACGATAATCACTTTCAGCAACGTGAGGCGTGGTGTCGTCATGTTGGACGCGGGGGTCTTGAATGTTTACTGGACGTCTGACCATGACACTATTACTTTATAACTGATTGGCAAGGACACGGGGGCAGGATTGTATCTGCGATTCCTCGTAAGAATATTCCTCAGTACTACCTCTGGACTCAAGGTGAGAATCTGCCCGGCGTGATCTACCATGAATAAAAATATAAAAAAGTAAAACGTGATACACTTCCTTTGGACAGTGATTTCAGTTTTTTTAGCACCGCGTTTTACTACCCATTCGGGCAATACGCTTATATACTAATTACTCTAATAGTTATAAAGATAAGGAAGACTATATGTATAGGAAGAGCACCCCCATTTGCGTGGAGCAAGTGTGGAAAACCATTTTGTAAAAACCAACCTCAGTACACCTAACCGAGATTCTAACCTTGATCTCCCTTTCATCGGCAGTCTATTCTAATACGAGAGTGACGTCTTAGACCATGCGGCCATCGAAGCCGGGGATTTTTGTAGCTAGGCTCAGCCTTGTATGTGCCTAAAAAAAGGGGGGGGGTTTCACAATTTCAGAAAATGACCCCTTATTTCGACATCAATTTCTCGAGTCCTATCATTTCTATTTTAATTTTATCCCCCCCCTCCTTTTCAGTGGCTGAATGGTTTAACTAAAAGGCGCCACTCTCGTGTTAGATTGGCCCACTGAAGACAGGAAGATCAGAGTTCGAATCCCCATAGGGTCTACTGAGTCGTGTTTTTTATTAAATGGTTTCAATCGCTCCTTCCACTCAAATTGGGGTAAATAACCTCTAAAATCTTTTCTTGATCATTTATACCCCATTAGAGTTATTATCATACATGCGTGTAACAAGAACAGGTAGTAAGATGCGGTGATATAAAATATACTTTTATTTGAATAAAATCATTTATTTTGAGAATAAGAATATAAAAGTTTAAAAAAACGTCAATAGAGAATAAACAATCTATTTATAATTATTTACTGTTCCTTATGTTAAAATAAAGTGATTGAAGTATCTGAAATAAAAGTTTTTAAGTTGTAATTTTAGCAACATATATATCAGGGATGTACACACTTACACGAGAGCCAAATGAGAAAAAAAAATTAATGGGTTAAAGACTTTTATAAACTAAATTTTCTTCCAAATCGTTTTAAGAAAAATTAAACACACACCAAAAAAAGACTGACATGTATAAGTTTAAATACATAGAAAATGTATAGTAATAATAAAAATCCCAGTATCTTAATATGTTTTATAGTTCGTTCAGAGGATTTATATGATGGGGTTTGAGATGAGTGAAACCGTGAATGAGTTTCCAGAATTATTTCATAATCTGTGTCAAACTGTGAGGAGGTGATTCTCAAGAGAAAATACAAGATCCTCATCAGTAATTCGGTTTCTAAGATCACTTCTCTTAAGTTTCTAGGTTAAAAACACTCGATCGTATGAATTTGAGAATGTAAACATTACCATATATTTTTGGGTATGATCTACCAAGTTTGGAAATGTGGATTTTAATATGGTTTTATAAAAATCCTTTTTTTTTTCCTCTGTGTATGTGTGTTTAAAAATATCTGTTTCACAACACAACGCATTTTAATTATTTATGTCGCGCGCCGAATTGAACTTATCGGCGGGTCGTATTCGGCCCATGGGCCGTAATTTGCACGTCCCTGTTATAGATGGTCTAGTATTTATAAGTACGGTAATTAATGTAATGTTATGTATTCGATTAAGTTAATATTATTCTAAATATGATTTGAAAATAGATTGTCGATGTTAGTTAATATAAGTTATTAGTCAACGTGAGACAAAAGGTAATAATGGCTAACGCAAGTTTGGAGATAATATAATTAACTCTAGTTTGTTGTGATTTTTTTTCCCTGCGTTTTACCACTCGTACGATCTGATTATTTATGCTAGTGAGTTAATGGTGAGATAGATAAAAATTTAAGTAAATGTGCCAGAAATGAGCACCTTCAGTACACCCGGCCGGGATTCGATCCCTAGTCTACCCATCACTAACAAATCAAGCAATACGAGATTAGAGCCCGCCTTGAACCATCTGCTCACTGATACGAGGGATTATTAGCTAAAGAAAAAGTAAAAGTAAACCAAATAATGGCTCTACTTCTCCTCCGAAAGAAGCTGTGTTATGGATTGTTATCGCTCAAGAAATATCCGTCAACTCTTGCTGAGATTGAACCCATCCACGCACATCGGGTCCTGAGGCGAGCACCTGAAGACCTCAGAGGTCGTCCTCTTCCTTACTGACCTGACAAACGGCTGTTGTAGGTGAAGTGAGAAAGGGGTATAAGCTTGGACAGAATAGAAAAGTAGTTCAAGATAACGACGCAGACCAATGTGTTTATACCATGTGGCCTGACAGCAATCGATACTTTCTCGCTGACTGAGGCGGCCAACATAAAGAATAGGACGAGGAAGGTGAATTTAATTAGCTTCCCCACTATCATTATTATTATTATTATTATTATTATTATTAGCACCGCGTCTTACTACTCGTTCGGCTTATACGCACTTACGCTAATGTGTAATAGTAGGATGATTGCGAGATGAAATGGAGGACCTACAGTTTAACGTGGAATCCGAACCACGGTGGAGGCCTGGCATTCCCCACATTCACAGGTTGTGATTAATACACGTCTTGTCAGAGGTGAAGGAAGGGTTTGGCAATCTGATAAATCTGTGCCGGGACCGAGGATTGAACCCCGGATCCCAGCACAAAAGTCCAACACCTTACCCACTAGACCACCTGGACACCCTGCCCCCCTATCGAAAAGACATCCGGCATAGACCGTATTATGGCCATCCGAACCCTAAAGCTGCGTATTTGTTAAGCTATGCAGGTGGTAAAGAATTAAAAATCTATCAGGAGACTAGCAGTGGTATGGCTAGTTCAAGGAGGTATATATTGAGGCCACAATAATATATGTGACTGGAATGACGATAATCAGTGGCTTGGTGAAACCAGTATGCAAGCATGCGTGACGCTGACGACTTGGTCAAGGACAGTACATTTTGTCAACTTGAAAATGGCGCTAAATGAATTCTTCAGGAGCCCATTTCACGGCCGATTAACCGGAGAAATCAGAAACAAGATTGTGCTCGCATCGGAATAAGTATTGAATTGCGGTTTCTTCATTATTCACTTGACAACAGCAAAATTAGGATCAGGGAACATAACAAATAAAAATTATTTTTATCCACAATTACCCCCCCCCCTCCTCATCCCCTGACCACCCTAAAAAAATTGAGGCTAGTCTAGAGTTGACTTTTTTTTTAGTCTGAAATTTTTCAAAAGCTGCTAATAAATTTTTAAAAATCTGAAGGGAAAAACAACAACAAAAAAAACGTATTGAATGCACACAACTAAATCAACACCGAACTTTACAAATATAAAATGCAATGAAAAGGCTGTAAAAATAAAATAAAAAAACTCCATGGATGCAGGCCACAATCAAGATATACTGACCGAGATGCCACCACCTGCTGGCGAAGGTGGTGCCAACTTCTGCGGATAGAGGGGGTCATGTAGTCATATAACAAGCCTTCCGTCCTATAAACTCAGTTTTCTAGACCAGAGCTACTATTTTTTCCATTGAAGTAACTCCTCATTTGTCCTCACGAGGCAGAGTTGAGGCTGTTCCAGACCCATTGCTCCACAGAGAAATCTGAAAGGGTCGGGAATCGAATCCCGAAACTTTGGATCCGTAGCGTGAAACTCCGACCACTAAACCACAGAGAAGTTCCTAAAAACTAAACTCTTGCATTCTGCTCAATATAATATTGATATACAAATATATGCTTCAGTAAACTACCTTTAGTTTTAGGGTTGGATATCTTATTCCAAAAACCCTTCGTGAGGACCTTATGTAAACCCCTTGATACAATGTTTCAGCACTATTGGTAAAATAGTTTCGGCTCTAACTCAAGATATAGACAGACAGATGGCATTGATAAAAAAACCTTTTTCAGTTTCAGAAGATCATTAAACGTCGAAATTTATCAAAATCTTGAGTTTGATTTTTATTTTACATTCACAATAATTCTCTCTCCAAGGGGTATAGATGAAGTAAAAGAAAAATTTGAAAATTATCATAACCTCTAAAGGTGAGACGACGATGAAAAACGTCCCGATCATCAAATTACATAAAAAACATTCCCACGTGAGCCACGAGAAAATCCCAAGCAAGAGCTCTCGGTAGCTCGCACTCGACGGTTTGGTGACCTTCACCTTAAACCGCACGAACATAGATGCGGGTAAAACCTAATTCACACATTCGCAGAAAATTTTACTTTCACTTATTTAAAGTATTTAGCGTGCACTTCCCGGACCGACTAATTATATCAGCTTACAATAATTTCTATGAGCAATCGCGAAAAAGCTTAACCGGTTTTGAATGAAAGGGTATTTTTCACATACCTTCCAGGGTTCTTTTACAAGCAACAATCGACGTGGGACCAACGGCTTTAATTCCCCTCCGAAGGAAGTTGTGCTACGGATTTGTATCGCTAAATAATAGCTCGTAGACGCCAACTGGATTCGAACTCATGAAGATCAGGTCCTGAGGCGACCTCTTTACACCAGCACCACCGAGGTGGACTCTCACGAGAGTGAGAGTATAATCTTATTAAGTGGCGCACAAAACTCGCACGCTAACAGAAATGTATGTTGACCCATAATGATTTGCGACACAAGCTTAAAAACAGCCGGTGATAAATATAGAGTTTGTCTACGTTAGGAGTGTAGGTAAGTGACAGCAATCAGAAGGTTATTTACTACAAACATTGTTTGGAAGTCACTTATATCCAACTATTCAGAATTAAATATTCTATATCATCAATAAAACGTTATATCAAACGATACTAATAATACTTACTGCCAATATTTACAAAGAATAACCTTATTCTGTCTGTCACTTACCTAGATATAATTTACTTAATTTTCTAGTTTATAAGTAGATCTTTTAGATTTCCATGTTATGTGTTTTCTAATTATTAAGTTGTTTAGTGAACCAAAAAACAAAGAACCAGAATGAAGCTTCACACTTTATCTAAGAAGTTATTTCAAATCATTCCCCAACAGTAGACGCAGTTGTCTGATTTTATGTCACTTTGTTGCTGCATGTTCACTGCTTGAGTGTGAAAGTTTTAAAATTGTTTTGGTTTGTCCATGTGGGTTTTAAAAGAGAACAGTGACCAAAGCTGAGATTGTTTCTTCTAGTTCAATTCGCACTGATTTCTTGGTTGATTGGTTTAGAGCTCTTCAAGTGACCACATCTCAGTTCTTCTCTTGATTTTTTTCGACCAACGAGTGAACACACACACACCAAGTCCTGGACCCCTAATTATATCGTTATTAATGGTATTCAAATTATTACAATAAAATGATACTAAGTTATTGACAACACGTCTGCCGTCAATTAATGTAAAACTCAGAATATAAAAACAATAATTTTACCGGTTGCTTTTATGAGTGTTAAACGGGATATCTTACCTTAAATGGAAAAAAAAAAATTACGGTGTTCGAAAACAAGTTGCTTAGAGAGATGTTTCATACAAAAAAGAGATGATAATAATGAGGAGTGGAGGAGGTTGCATAAGGATGAGCTGTACACCCTGTACTCATCACAAGACGTTGTTAAAATAGACAAGTCTCGTAGATTACGGTGGACAGGACATGTAGTGCGAATGGGAGAATCTAGAACCATGTTCAGGGTACTGACTTGCAAATATAATGGGAAGAAACCAAAGGGTCACCTAGACCCAGAGGTGAGGGTATTGAAATTGACATGAAAAGGATATAGTTATATCTAATCCACCCCATTACAACCTAACTCAAGTTAGGAACAGAGTGTATTGAGGTGAACTGGATATAACTAGCTCAAGATAGGGATAGGGTGTAATGAGGTGGACTGGATATAACTGGCTCAAGATAGGGATAGGGTGTAATGAGGTGGACTAGGATATAAATGGCTTAAGATAGGGATAGGGTGTAATGAGGTGGACTGGGTACAACTAGCTCAAGTTTGGGATGGGGTGTAATGAGGTGGACTGGGTACAACTAGCTCAAGATAGGGATAGGGTGTAATGAGGTGGAACTACCTCAGGTAAAGGTGCCTTACTTTTGTAAGTGCGGTAATAAACCTTCTAGTTCCTAATGTAATAGAGGAGTAAGAAATAAAGTCAAGTGATAGCATGAAAATTAAATACCTGATAAATTAACGTAAACTTTCCTGCAACGGTTTCGAAAGAATCTCTCCCCAGGTTTGCAAAGATTTGACCTTGTCGGCGCTTGGATAATGTACTGCAACGGAAAATCCCCCCTGCAAGGAGACGCAAACAGGATCCCCTTCAATATAATGGAAATAAGAACTAACACTAACCATCGACGGACGGCCATCTCCCGGTTGATGGCCGATTACCGAGGAAGAAGAAGACCGTCGGCAGACTGAGGAAAGACAGACCTGACTTGAGCGTAGGAACCTTGCGGGTAAGTACAGCTTCCACAGTTTCACGCGAGTAAAAGATCTCAAGAAACAAAAACCAGTTTGGTTTTCATCAGTGGAAATACCTTTCGCTTACGATGACGTCATCAGCTATCGGTTGAGTGGTTGGACGGTCTGAAAGCGGGACACGTATGATTTATGACGTAGTCTAGTAGTGAAAAGAATAGACAGCACTACTGTACCGTTGCCCAGGGGATGCCCGAATGTACTAATCGTACATCCTTTCAGAGGACGCTCTTTCTATCTCCTGATGAGATGAGATGAGATGAGATGAGATGAGATGAGATGATGGTGATAGTGAGAGTATGAGGGTGTGGAAATACATAAACCTAAACTAGGCCTAAATAACCAAGCCCTGGTGATCGTTAGAGTAGTTCCCCTTTCGGAAAAATTACCCTAGTTCCCAGCCGTGAATCGAACCCAACATTCCTTGGTTCGTTACCAGGTGCATTGACTACAGCATGGGGATGATTGGAATAGAGGAAACGTACTAATATTTTCATGGAGAAATAGTGGGAAGCTAAATATAAAAAAATGAATCATAGGTCATGAAATAATATTAAAATGCTAACGGAAGTCCATGACATTTTCTTAATATTCTACAACTAACTAAAAATATATAAAACTATTGTTATATATTAATCTACTTTAAAAGGAAACTTGAAACAATATAATATATCTCATTATTTATACTATCACTCAATACTAGTGGCACTATTTCTAGTGAACTTTGAATCTCGCGTACATCTCCTGATTTTGCACCACGTAACAACTTAACCTCCTTAAACCGGGAGTTGAACCAAACCTACATATGCTCGACCATTGTCATCCTTTGCCAAAATTTCCTTGACACTCAATGTCCACTCAATCTTAATAACTCACCTCGCATCGGTGGGCGAGTGTAATAAACGTCAAATTCTGTAAATCTGATTTGACAATAAAAGGAAGGTTGAAGTTAGAATTCCGGTTGGGTTTACTGATAGCGTTTGGCTGTTTTTTCATTTGCCAAATACTTTTTTAAACTTTAGTGACTAAATTAATTGTATTTTGGGAATATACACCTAAAAATGTTGTTGTAGGTTAGTGTTCCATCAATAAATTACTTACTCGATGAAATTAAGAACTTAAAAGTCAATTGGCCCACTTACCAAAGTACGTCACCTATCCCTATTTTGATATAGTTCCATCCAGTCCACCTCATTACAACCTATCTCTTTCAAATCCATCTTAATGGTATCCTCCGATCCACGTATAGGTCTTTCTAACAATCTCTTTCCATTGGGTTTGCCAGTCAGTTCTTTGAACATGAATCTAGATTATCCCATTTGCGCTGCATTTTCGCCCACCATAATCTACGAGGTTTGACTATCCTAATAATATATTGTGCTCAATACAGAGTATCTAACTTATATTTATGTAGCCTCCTCCATTCCCTATTATCTTCATCCCACTTGGGATCAAATATTTTCTTAGGTGCCTTGCTTCCAAACACTATAAAGTTATTTTCATCATGTAAGGTAAGAGACCGTGTTTGACAACCTTAAAGAACAGCCAGTAAAACTATTGTTTTGTATATTATGAGGTTTACTTTTACAATATAGGTGACCTGGTGGTCTAGGGGTAAGGTGTCAGACTTCTGTGCTGGTGGCCGGGGTTCAATTCTCGGTCCCGGTACAGATTTATCTGATTACCAAACCCTTCCTTCACCTCTGACAAGACATCTTGTGAATGTGGGGAATGCCAGGCCTCCACCGTGGTTCGGATTCCACGTTAAACTGTAGGTCCTTCATTTCATCTCACAATCACCCTACCATTACACATTAGCGTAAGTGCGTATACCGGTAACGGGTAGTAAGACGCGGTGCTAATAATAATAATAATAATAATAATAATAATAATAATACTTTTAGAATCAGAGTTGAATAATGATAGTGATAGAACTATTTATCTATCAAATTGTCATTCTATGCTTATAATTTAAATATAATAACTGCGGCCCACATGTTTGTAAGAGAGCAGTTATTTCTCAATATTTTAAAACTACAGTTATGTCTCAGGGTAAAGCAACTCTGTTTTTGTTTACATATAATCAGAAAGCAATTATTTTAATTAGTAAAAAAAAAAAACGTTCATGTCAGTGCCTACAGAAACTGTTTGGAGAAAGTTGTAAGCAGCAGCTTATTAAGTAGTCTGAATTTCCCTGGGCAGTATTTGAACGGGAGACCATTCAAGAAATATCATGGATATGTCATCGTGTATTGAAGAGATTTTTTTATGGAATAGATTAATAATACCATGATAGAACCAACGTTGATAGGGGTTCATTGTCATTAGATCCCTGCTGTGGAAATTGACACCATCTGTCAAAAGTGAAAGGTTGAGCACACATATATGGCGTATTAGTAAATTTAGTAATTTTTTAAATTCTGTAATAAACAATGTTGAATTCCACATAAAAATATCCTTTGAAAAAGTTTTCTTTGAAAATTATTCAGAAAAAGTAATGGCATAAAAGTAACTGGTTGAGTTATGTTAAAAATTGTAACGTTACCTCTAAAGTCAATAAATCTTTCGGCATCGATAAAAATATCTTCTACGTGGTGGGCATGAAACCTTCGCGTACCTAATATCATTATTAGGTCGTGGTGAAAAAAATATTATCTCGTAGATTTGAGTATTGATGCGAATCACCTAAACAGGTAAAAAAAAAAATCATAAGCCTCATTAATATCTCGTTTTAAATTAAGGGGTGGTAGCCGTAATATTAAAAACTTATAATAAAAAACCATAATACTTTTACCATTCTAGTTTAATTAATATATAAGCTATGACGTTATCCAAAATACGTAGATAATGTTGACTGAGAGGTGATTGATTAAGGCTTTTGGACATTTATCTAGATAATATTGGCATTATCTACCCGCAATTAGATAGTGGCAATTTCTATTATTGAGGCTAGATTAGTTAGATTAGGCTAGATTAACTTATATTGGGTTAGATGGGTTTAGACTATGTTGGATTTGTTTAAGTTAGGCTAGGTTAAGTTATGTTAGGTTATTTTAGTGGAAAATAAAGCATAAAATGAGGCATTTCAAATGATAGTGCACTGCTACAATCCAATGTATTTATACAATTTTGAAATATTGTTTCAAAATAAAATAAGTATTAAACTGTGCTTAGTTTTACAAATATTATCCCACGTTATCCAAGTCTTGATGACTAGTGTTGATATTATCTGGGTAGTGTTGTAAATGAAATATATTACTTTCTATTTCTGACTTTATCCACTACCCCAGGCTAATGCTTACATCTCCCGGCTAATCTCGACATTATCCAGATTTCGAATACTACCCGTAACATACAAGTGAAAATATGTGTGGCCATTAGGGTAGAATAGTGTGCCCTATGGTGATACTATTTCAATCCTGACCAGGTCCAGTCAAGTTTTTAAAAACATATTTATTTCACACACTTTTACCAGATAGTTATCATTAAGCTACTACAAATGTTATTCATTAATTAAACCATGCCATAACATATAAAGTTTAAAGAAATACCCATACGTTACATATTCGTCGGAAAGTAAAATAATTGTAGGTGATTACTAAACACATGAATCGATATAATAATAGATTTGAGATGTTATTTAAATTATTATTAGACAAATAAATTGATAATAATATTTAGCATCGCGTCTTACTACCCATTCGGGTTATACGCTTTAAGTACTAATTACTCTAATGGATTAGAAATCGGGAAGGTTAAATTAGAGGAAGTGAACCCTCAATCGCGTGGAGGGAGAGTGGAAAACCATTTAGGAAAAACCACCCCCAGTTCACCCGACCGAGATTCGAACCTTGATCTCCCCGTCCTCAGCAGTCGAGCTCAACACGACAAGCGCGTTAGCCAACTACGCCACCGAGGCGGGTAATAAATTAATAAAATGTGTACAATACTATAGTAAAAATGTGGAAACCAAATCTGTCTTTCGATTTGATTTTGTTTTAAATCTGATCCCAATTTTGATTTAATAGCGAATTGCCATGGTGAAGTAGTTGTTGAGCAGTCGTATGAATTGAGTAGATACGGTGCTTCAATGAAATGTTTAAGTGGTATGATAGCGTCTTCTTTTTCAACAAAAGGTTTGATGAAAATAACAATTATGGTGAATACGTAGACATAGCTTAACATTGTTATTGAAGTAGAGAGAATACACTGATTATTTATGACTCTAGTGAACAATTGAGGTTTTGTTATGTTAACAAAAGAGGAAGTGGTGATATTTCGATAAAGTTTTCGGCTTGTTTCCTGTCTTTGATCAAAATTATTTTCAAATAAAAAAATGTATTCATATTCATTAAAATATATTTAGTTGTAAAATGTAGAAATCTTTAATGATTTCGTTTAGCAAATTTTTATTTAATTTTTAAATAATAATAATCACCAAGTAGAGGTTTAAAATCACATGAATTTTTAATTAAAGCCATTTGATGTGATATAAAAAATGCACTTTTACCTAAAAAGAACTAACAAATATATCCTTTAAATAATCCTATTTATCTTTTACGACAATAATTCTCTTCCACTAGCGTCCACTTGGTAATTCGCCGAATAAAAGTATTATGTAATGTAATATAATGATTATCAATCTAATTTGGTATATTTTACTGGAACCTTTTTCATTAGCATTTTGTATTGTCTATTATTAATTTATTTATTGATATTATTCTGCCTGTATTAAAAAAAATCCTTTAAAAAAACAATAACCACTCAGTTAAGGCCTCCCTCCGTCTTAATGTTAGTTGAATTTACAAATTATTTATTGAAGTATTTTTTTAAATAAAGTATTTTTACATTATAAGTTAGTCTAATTTTAGAGGATTCAGTTATTGGATGCTGTGCGTAAATTGTTAATACGTGTTCTATATCTACACATTTACAAAACACTCGATATAACCTCAGAGAGAACTGGAGGTCTTAAGGTGGGGGTGCAGCTAACGCGAGAAAAGGGAAGTGTTATTGTTATTTTCAATAGAGTTTAATATTCTTTACATGGTGACGTCAACAAATGTTGAATATCTGTCAATAGTGACCTGAAATTTAATGACATGTTTCTATTTTAATTTAAAAAGGGTATTACCCACGCCTTGGGGCCGTATGGTCTAATGCAATATTCGCATGTTAGACTAGATTGCTGAAGACGGGTAGATCAAGGTTTGAAGGTTTTTCACTCTTCATCCAAGAAAATGTGGGTGCACTCCCTTTAAATTGAACCTTCCTAATCCTTAACACATTTGTGTAATTAGTACATATGCGTACAAGCCGAACGGGTAGAAAAAACGCGGCGCTAAGTAAAATTTTATCATCTAATGTTGCTATGCTCATGAAAGATATTCAATAACTATTGATATCACCATTTGTAGAAAAATAAATACTATATAGCTTCTATAAATATATTTTATTTATTTTGGTGAAAATATTTTTGCTATTAAAACTTTAACAATACTGCTCTTAGCTCACGATCCATACCATCTAATCTTAATGTAAAAATAAATTAAGGTATTTTTTTTTAAAAAAAAGGTACTGATCTGTATATTTATATAAAAATCACAAAACGCCTTAACCCACTCTAGGATCTACCACAAATCCTATGACCTAGACTTAACTCAAGACCACCAATCTAAGACTCGTTTGTTTTTAATCGTTGCTTAGTATTATTACTATTACTAGCACCGTATCTTACTACCCGTTCGAGCTATACGCACTTACGTTAATGTGTTATGGTAGGGTGACTGTGAGATGAAATAGAGGACCTACAGTTTAACGTGGGATCCGAGCCACGGTGGAGGCCTGGCCTTTCACACATTCACAAGTTGGGATTAATAAACGTCATGTCAGAGGTGAAGGAAGGGTTTGACAATCAGATAAATCTGTACCGGGACCCAGGATTGAACCCCAGACCCTCAGCACATAAATCTGACACCTTACCTCTAGACCACCAGGTCACCCGTTGCTTAGTAAAGACAGAACCTGAAACGTAGGACAAAATAATAGTCAACATTCACTTTGATGGTTATTATTCTATACAAGAACTCACCTTATCTATTTTCCTTGTCCGATCTTCGAAACTTAAGACCTCCCCGTCTAACCTCTACACCTCCTGTACCTTCTATCGCAACGCGAGTACCTCCCGTAGTAGACCCGACGCGCGAAACTCGATGGCACGTAGCTGCCGGAACTCACCCTGTACGAGGACGATCGCCTCCCTAAACGACCGTACCGGAAACCCGAAAGACCTCTTCTACCTTCTACATCCACGGGCGAGAAACACGTCACGATCAGTAGGACAACGAACAATGACGTCAAGTCAAACCGGAGTAACATCGTTTCTGAACGAGCTTCGTTAACAATCTGTTCAGACGGGCGTCCTTATACTCGGAGGGGTTAATAGTGGAAGCTTTATCCTTCTAAGTAACATATGACCGAGAAGGTGGAACTTTCCTTTTCGTGGATTGTTTTCTTGTTCCCCCTTCCTCCCTGTTTCTTTTCTATATAAAATGGACGTTCTCGTGGGATTCTAGTCGAATTATTTTAAGTATTACCTTACATCCTGTCGCACAAATTATTATCCGTACCATCTACGAATGATACGTTGAAGCTTTGTAAGGAATAAAATAAAAATTATTACGACTACTCTTTTGCAACAAAAGTGATGTAAATAAATGGGATTTAATTTGTTTTGTTCTCAAGCTATTTTAAAGTTATGAAGATTCCTTTTTTTTTCTACCACCATATTCTACTAACCATTCGAGTGCTAGGCATATTTATTAACTAATATATTATGCTACGGATGATGAAGAGAGAGTACTCTCATTTGTGTGGAGGGAGAGTGTAAAATCATATAGTAAAAACCACCCTCGGTACATCCAGCCGGGATTAAAACCTTGATACCTTTACTATCGTCAGCTAGTCTATTGCGAAAGTAACGTGTTGGACCACTCGACCAACTAAGTGTGTCCTATGAACATTCATATATTTAAGAGTCCAGCCTACCTAAGACGTCCATTAACTCTTATTTATTTAATGAGTGCTTTATTATTTAAACATATAATTTATGCAAAAATGTAGGTGAAAGCTATAAACATATTCTCAAAGGTTAAAAATATTAAATTCTAAATTTGATAATTAAAAAAAATCATTAAATGTTTAAATTATTGCATTTACAACTAAGGCTCTTTTGAATTGTTTCAGTTCTGAGTTCAAAGTAAATGGTGATAATTAGCTATATAAGTTTCCTCAAACAACGAATGAATTTTTTAAGAGGCTCCAAACAGAACACTTTAATATAGTTGTGGAATGTTTATGTAGTTTTAAAAGCTTCATAGTTGCCAATTCTTTAATAAATACACAGGTAGACATACTTAGAAATAATCACATGCCAAAAAGGTGCACAAATATACAGATACATATAGACAGGCACATACACAAACAGGTATATATATAATTATATATTTTCATGTATATATATATATATATACATATAGAGCCCACAGGGTGTTTGGAAACTCATAGCCCAAACTGCTTGTTTGAAACAAAAGTAATCCAACATCCCTATACACTTAAATCTGGAAAACTATGCTAGTACCATTAAATTCTGTTCAAAGTTTCTGTGTACAGCGCTTGGAGAGCAAACCTCTTCAATCATGCGTGTACAACAAGTTGCATAGGAACTCGACGCATGTTAATGTACAGTACAAGTGACATAGGACCGTTAATGATGACCCTCAGAACGTATACGCCTTTCTAGATGGACTGGTATGTTGTTTACTAGTCTATTAATTGTGTGGTATGTTTTCCTGCTGTGCTCCAAGACGTCAAGACGTGTAGTGTCGGACGCCTAACCTCATGTAATTTCAACCGTTATCATCCCTAACTCTTTAGTGTAATTAGTACATATGCGTTTAACCGGGACAGGGAAAAATACGTGGTTATATATATAAAAAAGTTCCACCATCAGGTGTAAAGCCTAGCTAACATTGAAGATGCGTACTAGGGAAATAAGGTGTGGGAAGTTTCCTGTTGCTTTCTTCACTGACCCAGAAGGTACTATTGCACATCAGTCTGCCAAGATCACCAAATGGCCCTACAAGCGACCCCTTCACTCTTCATCACAAGGAACTGGCTGTATATTGAATGTTATAACTAGTATCGTTCATACCTCTGCCACTTTCATATGTGTCAGAGCCATAGGTGAGACTGAGACAGATCAATGAAAGTAACAACCTGCTCTATCCCCTACCAGAAGATAAACACTATATCTGACCAGACTGAGACAGATCAATGAACGTAACAACTTGCTCTAGCCCATACCAGAAGATAGAGTGTATTATAAACACTATATCTGACCAGACTAAGACATATCAATGAAAGTAACAGCTTGCTCTACCCCATACCAGAAGATAAACACTATATCTGACCAGACTGAGACAGATCAATAAAAGTAACAGCCTGCTCTATCACATACCAGAAGATAAACACTATATCTGACCAGACTGAGACAGATCAATGAAAGTAACAACTTGCTCTATCACATACCAGAAGATAAACACTATATCTGACCAGACTGAGACAGATCAATGAACGTAACAACTTGCTCTATCACATACCAGAAGATAAAGTGGATTGTAAACACTATATCTGACCAGACTGAGACAGATCAATGAAAGTAACAGCTTGCTCTAGCCCAAACCTGAAGATAGAGTGCATTATAAACACTAAATCTGACCAGACTAAGACAGATCAATGAAAGTAACAACTTGCTCTAGCCCAAACCAGAAGATATAGAGCATTATAAACACTATATGTGACCAGACTAAGACAGATCAATGAAAGTAACAACTTGCTCTAGCCCAAACCAGAAGATATAGTGCATTATGAACACTATATGTGACCAGACTAAAACAGATCAATGAAAGTAACAACCTGCTCTATCCCATACCAAAAGATAGAGTGCATTATAAACACTAAATCTGACCAGACTGAGACAGATCAATGAAAGTAACAACCTGCTCTAGCCCATACCAGAAGATAAACACTATATCTGACCAGACTGAGACAGATCAATGGAAGTAACAACCTGCTCTAGCCCATACCAGAAGATAAACACTATATCTGACCAGACTGAGACAGATCAATGAAAGTAACAGCTTGCTCTATCACATACCAGAAGATAAACACTATATCTGACCAGACTGAGACAGATCAATGAAAGTAACAGCTTGCTCTATCACATACCAGAAGATAAACACTATATCTGACCATACTGAGACAGATCAATGAAAGTAACAACTTGCTCTAGCCCATACCAGAAGATATAGTGGATTGTAAACACTATTTCTGACCCTATATGAATAGATTCTGGATACTGGAAAATTATCAGAATCGTATACAGTTATTAACACACACAAACCTCTCTAAAACAACAACTTTAAATTGCGTCAAGAAAGACTTAATTTAAAAACATATTACCTTCTATAAATTTTAGTGTATTTCCCTCGTGCCGCTGAAGTAACATCCCTCACCCGACAATTCAAGGATGCCCAAAAAAAAGGACTCACCAAAAACAATTGCATATCAAACATATTCACATTCTCTTCCGACAACGTTCATTTAATAATCTACCAAATCCTTCAGGGAAGTTTAGTAATGGCGTATTAATTACACCGTATAATTTGATCTCTTTTCTTGGAAACTTCTCTGTTTGTGATTCTTCCTGGCAGACAATATTTGCAACGAAATACCCTAGCGCTAAAATATCAATCGCCCAATCAAACATAAGACAACCACAAGAAGCTGACATGTTATAAATAGTTCGATAACCGAAGACAAACAAAATTGAACTGAAACATAGCAAACGAATTATCTTAAAAACCTAACTATCTTTAATGAATGAAAGTCATTTTTATATTTAATCCTCACAATGAATGTATCAAGTCAAGCTTACTGAAATATAAACAGTTTTGTTTTCATTAATGTAATATTGTTTTTTATTACTATTTTGTCTTCTTGTTTTATGACTAATATAAATTAAAACTTCTGAGTGGGCTAATTAAATATATAAAAGGTATCTTAAAAAAACGTAGGTGGCATTTAAACAATAACGATACTAAAAATGTCGGAAATAAATAAGTAGTAAACACCAATAAGTTCCTAGAAAAATAAAGCTAAAAAACAACCCAAGGTTTTAAAATTACGAGTGTCACTTAATAAATTACACGGTGCTTTTAAATAATAAAATGACGCGTTCAATTCGTTGGGTTTAAGTACATAATTTAATGTCCCCTTTATTATTATTCATGAAGGCCACAATTTTATTTTAATCATTTTATTATTACTTAATACATTACGTCATATCGCGTGACTGACTTACTTTAGAAATTTCCAGATAAGGCCTAGATAACTGTAAAAATACTACGTTTGCTTTCTGAAACATCAATTTTATTAACTCATCTAACTTGTGTTTTAAATCGTTTCTGTATTTTAATTCCTTTTAAACTTAACTATTTATGTATTGTATGTTTAGTTTTTACCTTCTCTCAAAATAAGTGATAAATTATAGTATATCGTTTCATTCAATGTGTTCATTTGTAATTGATTCACGCTTCTACACTATATTTTAACTATCTCAGTAAACCAATGTTTTTATTAATTTTTGGCTTATGATTTGACTTATAAATGATTGTCATTCAATAATATGTATGTTATGTTTTTAGCTTACTCCATTTGACTCTTATTGTAGTACATGTTACAAATAATGTGTATATCAAGCAACTTAACTTTTTATAAAGTTCAAACATAATTCAAATATCACAATATATTTAATTGTTAACTAATTTAAACCCATACATTTCATTAAATTTTAATTATCGATATAATATCAAAGTCTTAACCTTTACTATATTCTACACTTCTTACGGAAGATTCTTTTAAAATGTTTTCTAAAATGTTGTTAAAGTAGATTTGATTGAATTTCATTTTTTTTTTTTTATCGTACTCACATATTTATATGATTTTACGACAAATTCCATCTGGCGACTTTTTTTCTCCCTCCGGGCACTGACGAATTGTTGCTTGACCAGTAATAACCTTCCCTTGATGGAATTCAAACTCTTTACTTTGATTCAATTGGATTGAACTAGCATTTATAGCAACGTTAAAAACCAACACGCAAAAAATCAATATTTTCCCAGAATGTATCATTTTAATAATACCCGCCACAAGACTGAGAACTTCACTTAGCTACAATACGTTTTAAAAAAAGACTAATGTAACAAGTTTATTTTGAATATTCTTGTAGCTTCAATTTATGTTTATACTATGATAATTATTATTCTATTAGCTATCTTTAAAAATATATATTCAACTTTTTGCGTCACATTATCTATGTCTTTGGCAATGTTTGAACAGTTTTTAGAGAACCAATGGAGTAGCTGGTCAAAAGCCAAGGTCATATTGATAAAATTGATTTTTATGTTATCAAGAAAAAATATCCAGAATATCTAATTCAGTGTTTTTATTTGTCAATACCACAGTATAATCGCCTATTAAAAATGCATAAAATAAAAATAAAATTGTGTATTGCTCTCAAGCCAAGAAAGAATAAATCATAATTTTTATGACTCAAATAGTAATTAAATTTATGGATTTTAATAAAGGATTTGAGATATTTTCTCGTATTTTAAACTGAAACGGCTTACCAACATTTAGAATCTACTTATTATTTCAGAAATGGTTTGATATTTTAAAATTTGACAGCCAAAATGGAAGTTCATCTATAATTTGTCCAGGAAATAGTTTGAGAAATTACATTAAATAAAGAATAAATCCGATCTCTTCAAATATGAACACTTGTATTTTCTGATCAGATCCAAGATCCATGCCTAGTTTTGTCAGTTAGTACAAAATTTACGTTGAAAATAGAACACTAAAAAATGTTTGTATAATTTTTAAGTGTGTTTGGTGAAAAAAAAATTACTTCAATGATTAATATTTGCAAACCAAAAATTATTGATGATTATATTCGAAGTAAATATATCTCTTTTAAATTAACACAATTTTTTTACAAAAAAAAACCACTTTAAACTTTTATGATGGATCCCTTTCTCTTATGTTGGATCACAAGAAAACTTGAAGAAAATTATTTTTTAGAGCTTGGGAAAAAACATGTATATAAAATTGGTGGTAATACTTATGTTATAAAATTATGTTTGACTTAATTTATACTTTAGTTATTACTTTTCCTAATAAACTTCACACATATAAAAAAAATACGCACGAACGCGTATTAGTATAATTTTTTACTTTAAATACTCTAACCTGCGTCTTAGTAAATGTTCAGATTATACGAATATTTCATTTATACTAATGGGCTAGGCATAAGGAAGAAAGAATATAATTGGAAATGTACCCACATTTGTGTGGGAAACAAATTAACTATTTTTGAAAAACACCTGATAAGGATTCTAACTTAAATTTCCCTTTCATCAATAATCCAGTCTAAAATTATAGTGACTATTACACCACGTGACAACAGATATGGGTAAATACATGTGTATACATTTTGGTGTCATATATTCTCACTGATTAGATATACATAAATAAGCTAAAAGTTAATTGTTCTACCATATTTACACAATATTTATTATCAAATATATTTAACACTATTTATACTTACATCTCTACATCACGTTTCGACATCTCCCCCTAATATCTAATCGTTTCCTTGGTGGACAAATTTTGAGAATCGGAGCATTTATAACCGTATTATATTTAAGACTACTGCTTTCACTGATAATGAAAAAGAAACCCAAAAACAGTAACGTTATGATAAAACGATATGAGAAGCTAAATAGGGCACTCATTTTGTTTTACTACATAAATATTATCCTATTCTGCTAGTATGCCAAGACTTTATTACCAACTTTGAATAAAACAAATCTATATATGACGACTATCCATGTGTATCGACTATTGGGGTTATTCACTGACCTCAAATGATTTTAATATTCTCTATTAGATTAAATCCGTGACTTTTGATCTCTGTTTGTCAAAGGGCATCAAATTCTTCGGAGAAATATGCAATTGAATTTAATAAAGATCCCAAACAACTCAACCAAGTATATTCCAACTACATACTTCGGTGGCCATATGGACTAGGGTGTCACCCTAGCAATAGACTAGACTGCCGATGAGAGAAAGATCTAAGTTCAAAACGTGATTAGATATACGTAATGTTTTTCACATAACGTATATGATATACCTTATAAAAGATATATATATACTTAAATCCATATATCACGTTTCATCTTATCCCACTAAAACCCGATCATTTCTTTGGTGGACAAGTTTTGCGTATTGGAGTATCTAAAATCACAGTAGGTTTATTATTTTCATATTATTTTATTTCCATTATTAATAATAGTTTATTATTATTAGGTGTTCTGTCTGACGACATGTCCATTACTTTTGTCAGTGAAACTTATACCGCCAATGGCGCTCTCCTCTGCCCCCAGAATTTTCTTATTTCCTTAAAGTCATCAAATACTTGAATCCTCCTTCTTCCTAAGCTCCTCTTTCCCTCAACCTATCCTTCTATGACGTCTTGCAGAAGACAGTTCCTCCTAAGGATGTGTCCGATCCAGTTTGTTTTGTATCCAAGAGTCACACCCAAAATGGTTATCTTTTCATCCACTCTTATTTTGATTTCATTTGTCACCATGTCTGTCCACGTGATCTTCTAAAGTCTTGTCCAACACCCCATTTAAAGGCTCACCAAGTATTTATTGAAAAAGTTTTTTTGTCTTGCACGATATTACTGATTTCTACTTAATTTGGGGTACTGTGATATAAGCAATTTATAAACTTGTATATATTTAAACTATGATTTATACAACACCATTTCTCTGGAACAGAAATAACTCTTGAGCACGACCCTGTAAAATTTAAAACCTAAGTGATTTTATAGTATTACCCCAATAATAATAATAACCTATATTTTATAAATATTTGATCGGTTTGTTTAAGAATTCCTTAATTCATAAATCTTTAGAAAATAAAATATATTTTAAAGGTTTATGAATTAAGGTTACCTGAGGCAATGATATACGCATCAAGCATATATATTTAATAGATAAGCTTGATGCGTTTATCTTCAAGTTTAAATAAAAACAAACTCTTGACTACATACAATCCCGGTAGTGAAAAATGGCTTACAGATTATTGCGTTGATATAAGTAGTAATGGGACTTTAAATCCTTGAACATCATATTCTTTAAGGACATTTAAGATTTGAGGATTCTAGAAAATATCGGATTTAAAATTTGATAAATAGATCAATCCTTTTTATAAATTTGTTAAAGTGATTTGTTCTTCAATGTAATTTTAGTACTTTGTTTTTCCATTTTACAATAATATAAATATATTGAATCAAAGTTCACTATTATAGACTCAGTATTTGGGTCAGCCTTTTTGATAACAACAGAAATGAATTGAATTAATGTAATTATTGGAACAAAATTTATGTTAAATTGTTTAGTTAAACATGTTTTTATTTCCCTTTTCATCAGACAGCCGCTGAATGATATTGACATTTTGTAGATGTTGAATGATTATTTATTTTATCTCTCTATACTGATGAGGTAGTTAATTAATAACTTATTTAGTGTATTTAATATATTTGACTTCTAATCAATAGATCTAAATAAACTATTTTAAGTATTAAAATTAATTGTAATTAGAAATATTATCATTTTAATATTAAGTATTGACACGATAATCATCAATATATTTTTTTAAACACTTAATGATCGAGAAAAAAGAATCATTTGAATGTGGGTTGGACCCTAGATTATCACATAAATTTCCTTTCTCACTACGAAACTTTTAAAAAACATAATTATATAATAAACTTACAAATCATGGCCGAGAACATTAATTTATCACTTAAATGAATTTATGGATGCTATAATGATTTCACTATAACAAAATATGTAAGTGACGATTTTTATTTTGTAACGCAATTTAAGATTTATTTCAGAAAAGTAAAATGTCTTTTTTTTTTTTTTTTTTTTTTTTTTTTTTTTTAAAGATTTGAGATTAATATCCTCCATTTCTATTTACGGCATGTTGACCAATCGTTTATAGACGAGCCTGTATAATGTTGTGAAGTAAGCTTACCAACTGACGTCTGCAGATGTCACCACTGTTTCCTGCAATGTCCTCTACCGTCAGCTTTCGACCCTTTCTCACAAGATGGAGGCGTGGGGGGACTCCTGTTCGGGACTTTTATTATTTGTGGCTTTGCATCTGGATCGCTATTGCCTTCGCCAGCGGCAACCCTCGAAGTTGCACGTTGAGTCTTTACGTTGCACGCCAAACCTCCTACTATCACTATCGTAATTAACAAAATCAGATGATAACGTTTCATCATTGTCTCGATCAAAAAAACCTCACCGCTATCTTAAATCTATCTCATAAAACCGTATCATTGATAACAATGGACAAACTAAAGGAACCTTATTCAAATTATTTTGTGATATCTTTAAATTAAATACTCTTAAAAAAAATAATTTTAACGCTGTTAATTTAGTAACGGACCACTTTATTTCAAACAAACAATCACCAACGCTTGAGAAAAATTAACTCGTTATCATTTTGGTAAATCATTCTAACGCGCATAGCTACTGCGCCGTTGTATAAACAACAAGAATACATCATAAATAATAAAAACACGCCATGTTTAATGTGGGATTATATGTTTAGCCTTGTGTCTGTTTATCAGTCTAAAGTTCACGTAGACTTGTGAAGCTATTGACATTTCTTAGTTGACCCAAAGAATTTTAATTTGTGAAGCCATCATCAAGGCGGCATTAAAAAAAATCTATTGGGCGTAGGAAGTTCAAATGAAGGTTATTAAAGATGTGATTATAAATTAAGTTGAATATGCTATTTTGATGAGCAGAATCATTTAGAAATATGTTTTAACAATACTTAAATTGATTGATTATTTTTACTGTTGACACCATAATTCTATTAACATTTTGTTATATTATTTCAGATTGTATTTTAATATTTAAACCTGCACAATGGTTTGGGATGAACCAAAATGTTTAGTATTTGATTCCGGGCCTGTGTTTTGAAGATATTTTCATGTTTTCCCAAACTCTTTCTAGGAAAATATGAGTACACTTCCTCTAAGTTACACCCTACTCATACCTACTAAACTTATGTATAAAAAGCGGCTCGCCCAGAAAGGTAGTAATATAAGTAATAAGCTAAATATTAATCCCGTTCCAAGCTTAGTAATTTTGAGTCCGAATTTGAATATTGTTAGTATTCTTAATAGATGTTTTTATTTATTTATATATATATAATCCGAAGACCATTTGCTCGCTCAGGGACTATGATTTTTTTCATCAACATGTTTTATACATGTTTTTTAATTACTTCATAATTTTTCTATATTATGAATTATGTATGATTTTTTTATATCTTAAGTGAAGAATTAGAAATAATGAAGAATTCTTGAAAATATATATAAGTTGATTAATGGCAAAATAAGAGTGAAACAATGTACTAATTAAAATATAAATTTCCTCATAAATGAATTATAAAGGAATACGATAATAATGTTTTTACCAAAGTATAGTGAAAAGGAAAGAGAGGCCCTGTCAATCATTTATAATAAACATAACCGGCTAGAGCTATGTATAAAATATACATGATACACGCGTATACTTACACAAATGTATATATACATACATACATATATTTATATACACCCACGCGCGCGCGCGCGCACACACACACACATACAATACACTATAGAGAAAGAGAGAGAGAATAAATCCTATCAGTTGTGTTAAACAAAACAGGCTGGAACAAAATCTTAACAGCACATGATATAAAATTAGTAAAGTATAATTATTAATATGAAATACAACATGTATAAACTATATTTAAACTGATTGTTAATCTATAATTTGAAATTCCAAATGTAAATATTTTTAAAATACGTATTGGATTTAAAATTTTAAATCCAAATTGATCCCAGACTCAGATTCAATGGAATTTAGGCCTAATTAAAAATTCTATTTTAAAAGTCAAACACTTCAATAATTTAACTTATTTAAAAAGTTAAGCGTATTTTCCATTATTGGACTTACACAAACTTGCGAAACTCTCTCCATATTTAAAATCTAGTTATTATTTAGACATAATTTATGCATCTTATTTTTTTATTGGACTCAGATGAAATTATATACATAATGAAATACTATGAAATATTATATTCGAAACATTTATATTAATAAATATTCGATTTGGATTGGATTAAAACCATATTCCTTTTAAAATACTCGTGTCGGATTCAAGTTAGTAAGCAAATATTCGAATTCAATTGCAAATTTAAAATTTTGGATTCGCACTGGCTAGAAAAAAGTATGTATATCATATTTAGGTGTTGATGGCCATACCTCAAGGTAAAATCTTTATTTTAACTGTAGCTTCAAAATTTAAGGGAAGGTCACTGATGACTGATTTTCGAAATGTTTCGGAAATTGACATAGCGATATTATTCAAATAGGATTTCAGGGAGTGTTTAACATGTTTTTTAGGGAAAAATTAATTTAAGGATAATTTACTTATGAAAAATTTTTGAAGTTATATTTCAAAACTATATTACAAAGTATTTGCGAATGTACGGTCGATTATATCGTACAATCTATTTTTCTTTGAAAATAATTGATTATTCTATATTGCAGCTTAATTATTTTAAACAACTCGTGAATGTGGGGAACGCCAGGCCTCCGCCATGGTTCGGATTCCACGTTAAACTGTAGGTCCTTCATTTCATCTCACAATCACCCTACCATTACACATTAGCGTAAGTGCGTGTAACCCGAATGGGTAGTAAGACGTGGTGCTAATAATAATAATAATAATTATTATTATTATTATTA
>CABEEJ010004937.1:35569-52531 GCA_901482245.1 Timema douglasi
TATTTTAAGCGTCAGATATAAATAATTGTTTATCAAAAACTTACCAAGATCGTAAAATACATAATCATCCGTATTCTCCTCCAAAGTAGGACTCATCCAGTCAATAAATTCTGATGCGTCCTCTACGGAGGTATGTTGATCTTCCATGAATATCCTTCCGGGTAGCACCAAAGGCTCCTCGTCGGTCTTAATCCCCGTCGCGTGATCCGAACCCCTTTTGTCATCCTCAGACATCGGCCCGAACCCGAAGAATAGCATTCCATCTTGTAGACTATCGTCCAGTAGATTCTCGTTTTCACCAATACCGTTACAACAACCTTCGCCAAGATCGAAAAACCTTTCCGGGTATGACTTCAAAGAATGCACGTCCACGTCTTCACTACCTCCGTCCACGCCGAAAGGGTTCTGGTCTTTGGAGGGTGGCGATATTAAAACAGGAAGTTCGTTGTCCAGGGCGTTGTCGTCGTCTCTGATATCTTCAAGGTCACCGTCAGTTATGAGGTCGTCGTAATCGATGCAGTCGTAGCAATTGTTATTTATGATCGGTCCTCTTTCATCCCCTATGTAATCCCCAAAAGCGTCGTCGTCGTAAAGATGTTCCAACACAAACTGCTCCTCTGCATTTTTATTGGATAACGGTAAACCTCCAGTAAAAATTACCTCCGCAATCGTAAAATAGAGGACAATATACATGTTGAGCGCCATTTTCGTTTTTACTTACAACAGATGGTCACTCGCTGACACAAGCTTATGTTGTAATTGTTATGAACTAAGAATATTAAAGTATAAATCACGAATAATTAGCAAAGTTACGCAATCGTCTTATAAGTTTTATAAAACCCACACACACACATAAAATAAATTGTTCTGTTAATTGTGAAAAACTGTTTACGATTATTTTTTTATATATTTTTTTTTGTCTGCCGATAGTTCAAATCGACAAGAGATTACGAAATGATGTTAGTGAATCTCTCGAGACAGATGAAAATCAATCAGTGCCTGCGTTGGAAGCTATCGCTGTACAACGACGAACAAGACACTAGGTCCAAGCATGATCAACATATGACGCACACTCACCCATGACCCCCGGATTGAACTTTGTCTACAGTCACATTAACATAAGCATATGATAACTTCAACACACAAATGTAAGTGGAGTTTTACCGTCTCGCATATAGAGATGAAAGTATTCCGGTAAATTTCACAGTGGTAGCCTGCGGCAGTTAGACGGGCCTAGTTCTTTATTTTAACCATCGCGTCCTACCTGTTTGGGTTGTACGCCTATGTACTAATTATTTTAATAGTTTTAAATATTAGAAAGTATATATATTGAGGTGAAGTGTATCCGTATTTGCGTGGAGGGATAGTGGAAAACCACCCTCAATACACCCGACTGAGATTCGAACCTCAAACTCCCCGTCATAGGCAGTCTAGTCTACTGCGAGAGTAGCGCGTTAGACCACGTGGCCACCGAAGTGGTTAGCTGGGCTATGGGAGGTGTCTCTTTTATAGCCTATTATATATTACTAATCCAAAGACAAATACTTTCTAGGGACGCGTGAGGGCAATTGAGGTAAAGATAATGGCAATTAGGGATGCAAATTTTTTGCTAAAAATTGTGCGACCACTGTCTTCCAGAAGATATATTCGCTATGGGCTCTACATTAGAGAGCAATGAAGAATGATGTAGTCGTTTATTTATAAATTGGTTTGAAATTTCTTTAAATAGTTTTTACCAAAATGTAGGTGAAAGGTCTGACTAGCTAAAATGTTTAAACTTAAAGTTTTAAAATGTTTTAAAAAATGTGTAATAGCTTACATAAGACCCTATAAACAATCCTACATAATAATATTCTCTTGTGAATCTATAAAAACATGATATTATTTGATGGAAAAGGCTATATCTGGCTTTATGGGATTTTGTTTTAATTTCAAAAGTACAAATTTTCGCATGAAAGTCGTTTAATTTTTCTTTAACAGTTATCTATAATTTTTAAATTTTTAACTGGTCAGAAACCTGCAGATAGCTTTCACCTACATTTTTTGAAAACTATATTTAAAAATATCAAACAATTTCTTAAATAATGTGTGATTTCTAAACGTGTTCAAATCATATCATTAATATACCTTGTAGCAGAACATATAGAAATATTTAAATCAGCGGCCCTGTTACGATGCAGTATCGATACGATGCTACGACATGGCCACTATAAAGGTCATTTAAACCAACGATACTGCAATATAGCTGGAGACACACACGTTAGAAGGAAAGTTCACTTTTGTTAGATCGCTTTCAGTTGGGATCGTGTTCGTTTCTTGTATCGCGCACAGGAATGAATAGAATAAAGAATGTGCAGTTTTTCATATTTAGAGCTAACTTGTATAGAAGCTAGATATGTATGTACACACCTCAGTATATAGAGTAGAGCTTCGATAAATCGGACTAATTGTAGATCGACCCAGTCCGAATTATCTGTTTGTCGGGGTTTTAAAAAATACAGTACCTATTGTATACCAAAAATAAGCATAGTTGTGATAGAAACGAAAACTCTCCGTTAAGGTGGAAACCTTTCACTTTATCTAAAAAACGGAACTTATGCTTTTTTTCTTTTTTGTTTTGCTAAATATCATACATTTTGAAGGAATATAAAAAGGCAAAAATCTAACAATGAAAATATTATTATTATTTTTATTTATTATTATTATTATTATTATTATTATTATTAACACCACGTCTTACTACCCGTTCGGGTTATACGCACTTACGCTAATGTGTAATACACGGTGGAGGCCTGGCATTCCACACATTCACAAGTTGTGATTAATACACGTCATGTCAGAGGTGAAGGAAGGGTTTGGTAATCAGATAAATGTGTACCGGGACCATGGATTGAACCCCGGATCCTCAGCACAAAAGTCTGACACCTTACCTCTAGACCACCAAGTTATCAACAATGAAAAAAGTCTTCAATGATACGTAGGTGACGCATATATGCTAGTCTTCGTCTCTCACTCTAATAGAATTTCAAAAATTGATATCTACCCTCTTCGGTGGCCACGTGGTCTAACGCGCTACCCTTGCAGTAGACTTGACTACCGATGATGGAGAGATCGAGGTTCGAATCTCTGTCGGGTGTACTGAGGGTGGTTTTTCACAATTGTTTTCCACGCTCCCTCCATTCAAATGCGGGTAAATTTACGCTTAATATAACCTTCCCGATCCCTAAAACTATTAGTGTAACTTGTAAAAAAGTGTATAGCCCGAACGGGTAGTAAGACGTGGTGTTAATATAAATATATTGATACCACTGAGGTTATTTTTATAAATAATATATTTTCTTTGGATTTTGGACATCCGAATTATCGGTGATCTACTTTGTGTGTATATATATATACACACAAAAAGTAGATCACCGATAATTCGGTATATATATATATATATATATACACACACATATATATATACATATATGTATATACATATATGTATATATATATATGTATATATGTATATATATGTGTATATATATATGTATTATATATATATATCATACACTTTAGAAACTAGCATCATATTCACTCATTCCTAATATTAAACATCGTACAATAGCGCTTGAAATTACACTGTCGAAAAGTTGAACTAACCAATATACAAACATTAAATTATTTATAAACGAACAAAGTGGGTTTGTACCAGACATTATTATAAATGTATAGGGTAGCCTTCCGGTTACAAAGAAGGTATTTGTGGTCACACGGTGAAAGGTGTCACTTTTACAATACACTGGTTTGCTGGTGATGAGAAGATCGGGAAACTAATATCGTATTGGTGTCTCGAAGTTGTTTTCACCTTAATAATTCCTCCCTCTCTCTTCACACAATTGATGATACAGACCTATTTTTCTTAAATTATAAATTCCTAATCTCTGATACAGTGGTATAGCTGAGTGAGGAATTTAGGCTGAGACACCAGACTATCCCGAAAACGAAACATTTTAGAAAGAATTGATTCGAATAAAAGTATTTTTTTTTTTAATTTTGAGGGTGAATAAATAAGAACAGAACTTGATATTTTTTATTTGGTGGACGTCTTCAAAGTTATTTTGAGGTCAATTTGTTTTAATTAAAACCATTAATTTTTGTAACGGAATTTTATTATATACGAAAAAACTATTTTATGATTTTTTTTTTCATGATATTTTAATTTGTATATTTTGATAACGATTTTTATTGAAGAATATTTTATTACATTTGAACATTTAATAAAAGTATCTTAACAAATATTTTTCATTTAACGTAATAAAGCATAACATAATCTAAAAAAGTTCTTGAATAAAAATTAAAATTAAAAATTTAGAATAAATATCTTAAAAAATGTATGGCAATAAAACAAATTGTTAAGAAAAAAATGCCATCAAGAAATTATAGGCTGTAATTATCTTTTTTAAGTTGAACTTGAAAATAATATTGAAGATTTCCACCAAATCAAAAAATTACCATAGCTATTTTCTTTCCCTCTAAAAATCAAATATCTTTTGTTCGAAACACTTTTAAATGCTTCGTTTTAAGTGACATTTAGCTGTATCAACTAAATAATTCACCTGGTATGCTATAGGGATTATACTTAAAAAATAGCCAGCATCGGTGTCCACATGTTCTAAGGCGCTAATATTGCATTATACTAGACAGCCGAAGATGGGGCGATCTGAATTCGTTCTGTGTCTGGTATACTGAGTGTGGTTATACCTAAACAGTTTTACACTCTCTCTCCACGAAAATGTGGGAACACTTCCTCTTAATTCAATATTATCAATCCTTAACACATTTATGTAATTAATACATAAGCGCACAATACTAAAGGGTAGTAAGACGCGGTGCTAAAACAAAACTAAAAATACCTTTCTGACGCTGTTTTCCTTCACTGGTAATCAACATTTAATTCAAATTTTGACGTTGATTAAGTAGCGTCAGTCACTGTAGGTGTTTTATCAACATCTTCAGGGATTGTTGGATGAGAATGTGGGGTCCATGAAGTTGTATTTGTGACATATTCAGTAGAACTTGATTGGAAGACATCTGTCATAGTTTCTTCAGTAAAAGTAACAGTTGTCACAGGTACCTCGGAAGTAGTTCCCGAAGTATTTTCTATAGAACTTAATTGGAGGAAATTTGTTGTAGTTTCTTCAGTAGAAATAACAGTTGTCACAGGTACCTCGGATGTAGTTTCCGACGCGGTTGTTGAAAAATGATCCGTTATACTGCTGTAGGTGGTTGGTACACTTGGAATGTCTGTTTGTTCACTTGATTCAGCTGTCACTTCTATAAACGCAGGATAAAGTATTGGGGGACATTCAACAATGTCATACACGGGAAATAATATTGGAATCTCTTCGCAACAAGTGTCTGTGTAGCTGAAATAATCATAATCATAATAATTACCGTAAAAATTTGCACCCATGTAAGGCGGATAACCGAATGGTGACGGTATAACAAAGGATTTAGAGCTTGTGGTGAGAAATATCAACGAGATTGTGAAGCCTGTTAATACATACCGATGAGAAAACATTAAATTTCTGTTACTCATTTTTTTATAATAAATTTATGACAGCCCTACTTAAGTTGTTACAGTTCTTCACGTAAAGAATAATCGGCTTGAACAATATCGTGTGATGAACACTGAACTTGACGTAAACATTTTCCATTCAGTATGATTTTATTGATAAAAGGTCAAATGAAGGTCAATGTTAGGACATTCACATATGCGATAAGATTGTGGGGATTTTTTTGGTGGATTCTTGTATACACTGAGCCTTAATAGCTGTTCAGGCTATCCACATATTTACACCACTGGTGAATGGATGAGGGAGGTTAAATTTAGAGGGAATGTACCCACGTTTGCGCGGAAAGAGAGAGAGAGAGAGAGAGAGTAGGAAATCATATACAAAATAATTTATTTGTGAATCAATCAGTGTGTAATGAAAAGCAATTAAAAATACAAAAAATTGTATTACATATTAAACAAGTTGGGAAAATGTACATGAAACATTAGTTCTATATAATAAAAATGATAGACGTTATTTTTTAACAAAAGAATCTTCATAACAATAGACAACCATTTAAAAAATTGACATTATTAGGCTCATTAAAATTTGTCAGACCCGCTTCAGTGACCATATGGTCTAACGCACTACTTTCGTGTTGGACTAGACTACCGAAGACTGGGAAATAAGGGTTCAATCCATGCTGGGTGCACTGAGGGTGGTTTTACCTAAATGGTTTTCCACTTTCCCTCCACATAAATGTAGGCACACTTCACCTCAATTAAACCTTCCTGATCCATAACCCGTTAGTGTAACTAGTGTAATTAGTGCATAGACGTATGAACCAAACGGGTAGTAAGATTTGATGCTAAAAAAATGTTCAGACAAATAATTTGTTATTGTAAATACAATTAATGTTATTCACTTACGTCTTTAGTATCACTAATTATGATGTATTGTATTTAATATATTTAATTGAAATCGAAAGACTAAGGAGTTAGTTTAACAAAGAAGTTATTGCAAAAACCCGCCTCTGTGGCGTAGTTGGTTAACGCACTTGCCGTGTTGAATTTGACTGCTGAGGACGGGGAGATCGAGGTTCGAATCTCGGTCGGGTGAACTGGGGGTGGTTTTTCCTAAATGGTTTTTTCACTCTCCCTCCACGCAGATGTGGGTTCACTTCCTCTAATTCAACCTTTCCAATTCCTAATCCATTATAGTAATTAGTACTTAAAGCGTATAATCCGAACGGGTTGTAAGACGTGGTGCTAAATATTAAATATTATTATTGCAAAATGGTATAAAAAATTGTTAAATATAAAACATTTAAATCAGTTGGACCTCATTGGCTGCAGATTTTAGTAGTAATCTATTTCTTTTTAAGTTGTGAGACTGTGTACCATTTGACGACTAGTTTCGATGTAATTCCATATCGTCCTCAGATCAGTGCTCTGAGAAGAAAGTGTTCTTCCTCACTACATGGTCGTGAATGAATACCACCTTTAGCACCCCCCCTTAGTACACCCAACCATAGTTCTAAACCAGATAGTACATTCTCCAGAAGTAGAGGAGGAGGGCGTGACAAAAGACCAGTTTTTATAACAAAACTCTTTTTGTACAAATAAATCAGATATCTCTCCACTAGAGACACAGGGTTTAATTTTTTCTCATGATGATATCAACAGTTGTTGAAAATTGTCCAAAGGTGTCCTGGAATTTAATGACAACATTTTATTTAATTTAAAAAGTTTATCATCCAATGCAGTTATGATCATGACAGATATTCAACAATTGGTGATATCAATATGTGAAGAAAATAAAACCTCATGTTTGTACTTGAGCAATATTCTATTTATTTTGGCGAAAATAATTGCTATAAATCTGCAAAACCATTGGCATTTTCTAACACACCCTTATACCCTACATTAAACCTTTTTTTTCCGTTCAGTGCCAATTTTAAATATATAATCACTAATTATATTAATTTTAATCCGTTCTTATTATTAAAAAATAAACATTCTTAATGAATTTAGTGTTTATGATCATATCTTACGAAACACATTAAGTTTGCATTGTCTGCAAAAAAAAATTTGTTTCATCCACTTAAAGGGAAAAAATAGTAATGTACATAATAGAATTTAGCTTATGACAGTTTATAATTCTCCCTTCAACCAATCACGTCCACTCCATACTAGTGTCTTCATTTGTTAGATTTTCTACGGTCCAGCCTTCACTCTTGATGGCCTGAAACTGGGTGGCGATTCTTGATTTGTAAAAAACTGCCGCAGACAATATGAGCATCTATGCGGGTGAAAATAGATGAGAAAATCATATGTTTGGTCTAGAATAGTTTCTAATAGTTTTGTATAAATTTTAATATGTTAAAAAAGCTTTCCCAGCCGACAATATATTCGAATATAATATATTTAAACTTGTGTTTGAATAATGAAATGCATGGTAATGTTGGTTTTCTAAAATCAGGTGAAATAAATGAACATAAAGTCTCAATCGTACGAATATCTATTGGAATTGGTGAAAATATTTTATATTAAGAACTATTATTCTTGTTAATCAAATATAGCATATATTTGATTTTTACTAATGTAATTAACTATCTGTATAACACTTGAGATAATTGTTTATGTACTTGCATAAATTATCATTTTTAATATTCAAATATTCAATATCAGTTAAAAAATAAATATAAATACATTTTTGAATAATATTTATTAGACACCGTAAAATAAAAATGAATTTTTATAATAAAATATACTTTATGCACCTTCATCTAATCACTATGTTTTAGGACTGTTTATGACAGGATGATTTTAATAATAGCCAAACTAAACTTTATTTTCAATTAATATGCACATGGAAGGTTAGGCTTTGTTTTTAAGAAGTATATTTCTCTCAGTTATTACGAGTGGATAAAGTGAAAGTGGACTAAATTGATTCTATTTTTATTCAATTTTTATTTAAAATAAAAGCTTCGTTCTAAATAATGTTATAGCACACAATTGCACCAGCATGAACGAAGTTAAAAACACTAACAGTGTATAATCCTAAAGAAACAATATATTTTACAAAATATTTTAAACATTAAAACTTTTAATTATCAAAGTATATCTACTTATCGACCATATTTAGTATATATTTAGTATTTTATAGGTTAAATATGCAATTTATTTAATAAACATCAACAAAATACGTATAACACTAGATCAAACGTATTATATCCATCAAGGTGGGGATTTAGAGAATGCGAGTTAAGGTGAGTGTTTTGCAGTTTTTATAGCAAAATATGTTTTGGACAAAAATAAATAGAATAGTTCTCTAGTAGAAACACAGAGTTTAATTTTCTACACACAGTGATATCAATAGTTGTTGAATATCTGTAATGAGTATGGCGACATTAGATGACAAAACTTTTTTTTTTAAGTAATAGGAAAAGTTGTCATTAAATTCCAAGACATGCTTGACAGATATTCAAGAACTTTTGTGTTCCAAAACTGTGAAAAAAATTAAACTATGTTTTTACTGGAATAATATTTGAAAATTTTTGTCTCACAACCAATATTTGTCTATCTAAACTGACTAAGGCGCCCTTAACTCGTGTTTCCTACACTCCAAAATTAATTAGATATTGTTTAATACCTTAGCCAGAACCAAAGTGTTTAGTCTTACGTCCCAATATTTTATCACTAATCCCATAAAGAGTATTCTTGTTTCAATCTCGTATCGATCACTTCATTGTCCTCGATAGATTCATCAACAGAATATATATCATATTCTGTATCATTATCACCTTCTTCTGTGGTAGTGGAAACGATCGGCTTATTCGACACGATTAAACTATCTGTGGTAATTTCATTCACATTCCCTCCTTGGCTCACATTAGGTATCTCATCTTCTACAATATTAGAATCCACATATCTACCTTCAAATATCTGCCTGTCGACATCTTGAACTTTATCCGCTTCAGTACTTTTTACTCCGAATACGATTTCTTGTTCTCCTGCTTCCGGTAATGGCGGGAATTGTTTTTCATCGTTAATATCAAGCGTAAATTTCCCTTCCGGTTTTTCGGTTGATTCATCTTTGGTGACTAAGGTGTCAGGATCACAGATAACGTCTTCGTAAACTATTACTTCCTGTTCGTCACAACAGTAATTGTCTTGATATGAATAGTAATCGTAACTTGGGTAGTAATAGCCTCGGGACATGTAAGGAATATAGCCGTAAGATTGTGGCAAGATGAACCCAAACACATTTGAATCACTGCGGAATTTAAAAGAGCAAAGAATTAAGTTAGCTAACACGATCGAAAGAAATTTCGCCATTTTCTAAATAGAATATATAAATATTTGAAACCGTTATATTTGTGTCTCAACTGAAACTATTATTCCATTGATCTCTTTGGATATGTTTCACTCAAACGTGTCTCATCAAAAAATGGACTGATTTTTTTCCCCCTATTTAATATTTACAATTCGACAAAATTACTATCTCGTTTCGCACTATTAGTACTGATAGCTTGTGTTTTTCGCTATAAATATATATTTTTTTAAATCACGGGTTAGTAAGGTTAGCAAACTTTGACATGAAAGATACATGTTTACAAAAGTTTCGTAATTTATTTAAAATATCGTAATGGTATTCATTATTTTTAAATGATTAATTTGTTATCGACAGTAAAATGTTTAGTAAAATGCTCTCATTGGATGGAAAATAAATAGCTATGTACAGTACACTTTTAAATTATATTTTATAGCTGTGTTTTGTAATGGTGGCACAATTAACACATATAAATAATAATAAAACATGTTTAACACCAAATGTCATAAATACCATAATACATTTTATATAGTTTTATTCTTAGTATTAATATATTATAAATAATCATGTTATCACCGTTCATAATTCGTATCCAAAATCACTTTTTCTAATAAATTACGAAAAATAAAATAAATTCTGGGATATGATGACGTCACAATCATCTTCACCGAAACTGGAGAGAAGTAGCCTTCATCTGTAAAATAAAAAATTAGTTTTTTAAGATAAAGGTTAACAAGTAATTACAAAATAACTAATTTTTTGTTGTAATAATTAATGAGTAAACAATTAATATTATTAATATCTAAGGTGATTCTTCCTAAATGGAGGTACCCCAAAGGAAGTATTTCAGAGGGTTCGTGACGTATCACCGAGTTTTATTAATTTTAAACTAAATTTGGATGGTTTTAATTATTTGTAACAAATTGACACAAATTTTGACGGGCGTTAGTGGACTTTATTTATAAGCTTTCATTTTTCCGCCAATAAATTTGTTTGTTTAAAATTTATGCTTGTTCAAATTTGGAAATAAAATTTATATTTTATAAAATACCCAGTATTTATTTATATTTTCTATATACCTATAAGCAGTGCTTGACTTGGGTAGGCCCAAATTTAAGTGGGCGTGACAGGGGCCACCCCTCCTACTTTCATCCCAGGGCCTTCACAAACTGTTTCTTTTGTCTCTACGGATTCCAGTCATGGTAAGATCTTAAAAATAAATACAGATTACCATATCATTGTTTATATTTATTTCTGACAAAAATTACTTATGGCACGTGTGGTACAAAATATTTCAACTGGCCATTTTTGAACAAAAGACTTATGAATGTGTATTTCTTTAATTATCACTGATTTAACATTATTTATAGTTCTTATAAGAATTAACTAAAAACAAACAAAAAATATCAAATCATTTTTGTTCCAAACCATTTTAATTTATTGTGATGACATTATTCCCTTATGTTTATAATATTTTCAACGTTGAGATTTTAACATTTAATTTTTGTAAAAAAAATATATATTTTAATGTTGATGACTAATTTGTTACAGCCCCGGTTACCTTCACGGCTATAAATACGGTCTTGGGGTATCAGGGTGCGCATTGGTAAAAAATAATGCAAACACTGATTTAAATACTTAATAATAATAATATTAATAAGCACAGCGTCTTACTAACCGTTGGCGTTGGTATACACTTAAGTACTAGCTACGCTAATGGATTAGGAATTGGGAATATTGAATGTAGAGGAAGTAAACCCACATTTTCGTGGAGGGAGAATGGAAAACCACCTCAGTTCACTCAAGCGAGATTTGAACCTCAATCTTCCCGTACTAATCAGTCTAGCTCTAACATGAAACTATCGTGTTAGCTAACTACGTCCCGGAGACGGGTAATAATTTAAACAACCAAATATATGGTACGATACAATCGTATAAACTTTCTCATATAGGGTATAAAGTTCGGAACAAAATTTTTAGAATAGGTTTTTTTATTAAGCTACCTTTAAGTAAGCTTGTCTTAGAAAAAACAACATATCGTTTTGTTAATCATAATAAACACTATACCAATTTTTAATTTTCAATCAAAATTGTTTGCATCATCTTTTAAAAAACTTCAAATTTTCAGAAATTGTATTGCTTTTAAATTATGCTCAGATTATATAAGTTTGTTAAAAAAAACTTATTTATCATGAAAACCAATTCCAAGGTACCCATTTTTAACCGAGTATAGAGGGCAATTTTTAAAACATTTCAAATTGTATTAAATTTGTCACAAATAAGCCACCCTTAAATTAATATATTTTAAAATTATAAAAATATATTTTATTTATCATGTAAAATTGCACCTAAATAGCAATTTTCAACAAAATATTCATAGCAATTTTAGATTAGATGACATTTTTCAAATATCAATCATCAGTAAACTACCATTACATCAATTATTTTAGGAAAAACAAATATATACAACCATTTATATTGATAAAAACTTTCCAGAATTATATCTATATCCAAATCATTAGATCCATTTTTTAAAATACTCAAGATTACACACAAAAAAATTATCAATAAACTACCCTTAAACCAATTTCTTACCAGAAAAACAAGTACACAGTTTTATTTGTGATGGCAAACACTCCCCAGATATACATTTTAAACAAAATCGTTAGAGCCTATTCCGAAATATTTCGAATCTTCAAAAATCATTCTTCAGTAAATGCCCTTTAACTAATTTTTTCCAGAAAATCAAGTTGACACCTATACATTGTTATTTGGGAGGTCAAAGACTTTCTAGATAATTTACCTATTTCAAATAAAATTGTTACTGATTTTTTCAAAAAATTTGGAACTAAAAAAAACTCATCAATAAGCTATCCTTAAATTAAAGGCTGGAGTCAAAATCAAAAAATTACTTATGGTTTAGCCGTATAACATCTAAATATTATGTTTGAACAAAATACACAAAAACGATTCCGATCTGTGGCCAGGGACAGACAGACATGAAGACAGACAGAATATTGTAATATCCTCTATTTTGGGTTCGGGAGCACACAAAATGTAAAGATTCATCATAATCTCGATTTCGAAATTTTTCACAATTACAATCCTTTTTCTTTAGATGAGAAAGTAAAAATATCACTGGAAATGTTTAATTTTTTCATAAGCAACAGTCAACAACCAATTATTTTACCAACTAGGTCTTTTTTTTTTGCACCTCGTCTCCCTTCGTTCTGGTTATACACCTGTGTATTAATAACTCTAATTTATTGTGGATGAGGGAGCTTGAATCTGTATGAATTGTACCCTACATTTGTGTGGAGGTAGAGTGAAAAACCAGGTAGGAAAAAAACACCTTTGATACATCTGAACGGGATTTTAACACCGATATTCCCGTAAGCGGCTGTCCAGTCTACTGCGAAAGTGACGCTTTAGACCATGCACCATCGAAGTGGGTTGCTAACGACTTGATGAGCTAAGTATATTTAAGGAAATGCTTTTAAGAAGTGATATTAAAACCACAGTGATCAACATATTCTAAAAAAAACTAATTGAATCCATCCGAGATATGAACCATGACCTCCTCATCACCATCAACCTAGTCTACATAAAGTCACTTGTGATGAGAGTCTTTTTCACTGTTGCTCTTTAAATAGTTGACCCTTCTTTAAGAGTGGCACAGAATCTACGTAAAGTTCATAATAAAGTTATTCATTTTTAGATTAAAATTCTTAACCCAAGAACATGGGGGTTTGAGGCGAGCACTTTACAACAAGACTATCGAGTTTGACAACTTAGTTTATTAAATTGGGAAAGCTATTATCTATTAGACTATTAGCTAGTTATAACTAATGTTAATGTTAAATAAATAATTCCCGTGAAATATTGCTAGTGAAATGTTATTCGAATTTGAAGGTATCTACTATTTATGAAATGATTTTAAAATCTAGTTGGCTGATTTGTATTAATTGTTTTTGAAAATACTAGTGGGTCGTTGGCGTCAATATAGGGGTTCTGAGTATAACGGAATTTTTTCTTCTCTAATTTCAAGATATTGAGGGTGCAGTTCCTTTAAAAAAAAATCTGCATCCTTACCCCAATAACAAAGTTATTGGAAGCCCTCATATTGAAAGTACAAATAAGACAAGGAGGTCAGAGATCAAACATCAGCTGATTTTACTGAGGTGATTTTTCCCCCTTTGATTGATTCCCACTCCCCCTCTAAAAAAATTACGGTACATTTCACTTAAATTGTATCTTTCTCATCTTTACGAATAATCTGGGAGGGTAGTAGAAGGTGTAACACATAAACACGTGTATTATTTTTCTTAATAATAAATATTATTATATAATTATCGGTAGAATGTTTGCCAACTGAACTCAGGGTACCGAGTTTGATTCGCGCTATGACCAAAAATGTAATATTTGTGAAATGTGTTTTTCTCCTTTCACAACGATGAATTAACGGCTGGGCGGCTGGATGCTGTGTTTATTTTAGATTTAAATTAGCTTATAAGTAGTGTTCTGATATATTTAGTCGGTTTAGAAAGTGCAGTTCAATTATTTCAAATAATATATACATATAATTATTACATTACCTGTTAGTTATAAGAAATCTGCTCCTGTTTTCACCCGATATTTGACCTACATCGGCCGGCAACGAACCGTTGACCGGAAGGACAGTTGATAGGAGCGTTGATCACCGCCCTGCCATCGGATTCGGTTGAATTCTCCACCGTCAGGGGCGTCGGGGGTTGCTCCTCTAAAGGTGTATCAGGAGACGTGAAGGTGAAAGAGGTATCCGGAGCGCGCTGAGTTGTAGTAGTTGTCTTCACCTCGGGCTTTTCTTCTCTGTGACCCGGTATCAATCTACCTATGAGGTCACCCAGCCCGACGCGAAATAACCCTCTGCCATGATTCACTTGAATAACCCCACTCAATACGATAGAAAAAATGAACAAATTTAATAAGAAATTCATTTTTTTTTTTAAATCAATATAACCAACTAAGATTTCTATAAAGAAAAATACGAGACTGTCTTCAACTTAACTACAAAGCAAAGGACATCTGTTTCCAATCAGTTTATACTCCCCATATCTTCTGAATGTGTTTTATTTAAATAAAAAAAAATTCTCACAACGACCGACCGGCGAATCACTTCTACTTTACGGGTGATAGCTTTACCAAATCAGTCGAGCGAGTAAACAAGTTTATCACAACTCGCAAATACACACGCATGTAATCTTCACTTGCGGCGTGGAACAAATACGATTGCCAATCCCTGTTACGGAAATAAACTTCCCTTTCGCATATGTGTTTCTTTTATTCAAACGAGCGTGAACAAATATATATACATACACACACAGATGTGTGTATTTAAATGAGCTATAAAACACTTGCCTAATGACCTTGTGTTTTTTTTTGTGTTTTTTTACTTTTAGATTAAAGGCTACCGTAGAAATGTGGAGATTTCCATGAATCTAATTACTTGTATTTATGTTTTTGTTTTTGAATATGTGACTCGACTGATCACTTTCACGGAATCTTCAAGGTGACAAATTAATTATTCTTAGAATTCGTATTCTTGGAATATAGAAGGACGTCTTCTAGATTGACCAACGTTATCATTAACTGTAGAATGAGGTCACTAAACGTCACCAGACAAGATTTATTTAGTTTTAAATAAAAATAGTGTATTTTTTTATTTATTTTTTGAAAATGTCACAATTACAAATATGAATACTTATTAATACTGTAGATTTATTCTGATTTATATGTAATATATTACAGTTACTATTATCTATATTTATTTTTTAAAGAAAAGAAGTTTATCTCTCTATTTACCAAGTTAACATTTAAGGTCATTACTTGAGTTATATTTTTGTTTGCTCTTATTGATAGCGTTCGCAGTTATGAGGTTATCTGGGCACGACTTAACCCAGTGAAGCAAATACATGGAAAGTTCAAGGTTCACCCTTTAGTGGTCAAATAGGACATTAGATATTAATTTAGTTTAAGCTTAGTTGTATATTTAGGTCACTTTGTCAATATTTATATTCTAACTATCTTAAATAAATAAAGAAAATATTATTTTTAGAAAATCTGCAAAAACAGCATTCTGGCATACAAATATTCAATTACTTTAATAGAACGGAATGAGAAATATAGATTTCATAATTTGAAATAACAAAGTAATTACCTGCATCAAAGCTCATATGTTCTAAGAACTCACTCTCGTAATAGACTGGACTAATAATGACGAGAATATCTGGGTTCAAATCCCGGTTGGGGTGTACTGAGGGTTGTTTTCCATTGATAATGTTTCCCTCTCGCTTCCCGAAAATTCGGGTACAGTTTATTTAAAATAAACTTTCCTCGTCCCTAACATATTAACGTAAGTAATACATATGCGTATAATTTGAAGAAGGCAGTAACAGATGTATAATATTGCTAATCTTGGCTACATCACATGTAGCCCAGTTTGTGTAAAGATTAGCCAGTACTGATGTAGGCCTACCGTTGCCCAGGGGACGTCCGAATGTACTAATCGTACATCCTTTCCGTGGAGGCTCTTTCCATGTACCGATGGAGACGAGGTGATGGTACTAGCGAGTATGAGGGTGCGAAACCAGTAGAAACACTTACACCTAACTTAAGCCTAACTAACCAAACCTTGGTGACTGTTGGGGCAATTCCCCTTTAGGAATCGAACGTGGGACCCCTAAGATCGTAAATAGATGAACCAATCATCACACCACGAGCTCAGTTAGTAAGAGAAGACGAATATATAAATACGTTTTAATATATATATATATATATATATATAGCCAGGTCTCCACCGTGGTTCGGATTCCACGTTAAACTGTAGGTCCTTCATTTCATCTCACAATCACTCTACCATTACACATTAGCGTAAGTGCGTATAGTCCGAATGGGTAGTAAGACGCGGTGATAATAATAATTATAATTTTTATTATATATATAATTATTATAATATATATATACACACGTTTTACTCTAACGAATATCATGATGCGATTTTTTTTAAAGTTGTAATCAGTGGCCACTTGTTTTTTTTTGGGGGGGGGGG
>CABEEJ010004938.1:0-46754 GCA_901482245.1 Timema douglasi
CTCCCCCACCCTCCCAATCAATTAAGGACCCCCATTGTTCGTTAATTGCCTCTATTGTTTGCGCCAGAAATCGACAATCCTTCCTAATATGGTGCTATTTCGTTAGTCTTTTGTTTTCCAACTTATGCGTCTGTTTAAACCACACCCCGATTAGTATCAATCTATCAGTCGTAACATCACCTTGTGCTCCCGTAAAAACTTTGGTAAGTTTGTTTGTTTACCTATTTGGTTTTTTCAAGTTTTAGGATAAGGTTTTTTTTCACTCTCTGCAGTATTCCTAATAATCTTTAATTTAATTTTACATTGGACATAATTATGGTATAATCGTACCGAAGCATGTCGGCAAGAATTGAATCGGACTTCTTTTAAACACCGATTACTTGCTAAAGGAGTAATGGGACTAAACAATAATAAGAATTATAATTATATAATTAAAATTATATTAACTAACCAAGTTTAATCACACTCCAAGACCTTACAATCACAGTCTTTTATCTCACTTTGAAAGACGCTACACCTATGAGGTTAATTGTATTTAACTATTCAACATCAGTGTTGGAATGTAAACTATGTGTTAGCCTCAATTTTGTTTCTAGATGTTTTAATTATATTTTAATATGTTGTATATGTGTTATTTTATTTGTCAACTTATGGTCTTATGGTCCATTTTAAACTTATAATGACATATTTATGCTTGTTGAAATCACAATTTAATCGGGGTTTGAACATTAGTGTATATCAATTTCAACCTTTTAATAATTTTTAGCATTTTATTAATTCATCAGTGTATTATATACTTTCACTTTATATTGCTATTCTTAAGGTTTCATCTAAGTCTTAATAATAATCATTACTGCTCCCTACTTTATTATTATTTAGAATGTTTTCTAAAATGATACTTAAATATTTATATAATTTATATGAATGCGACTAAGATGTCTCAAAAGAGAATCAATGATCCCAATGGATATTTATAAAGTTATAATATTACTTTTATTAGCACCACGTCTTACTATCCATTCGGGTTATACGCACTTACACTAATGTGTAATGGTAGGGTGATTATGAGATGAAATGAAGGACCTACAGTTTAACGTGGAATCCGAACCACGGTGGAGGCCTGGCTTTCCCCCCATTCACAAGATGTCTTGTCATAGGTGAAAGAAGGGTTTGGTAATCAGATAAATCTATGCCGGGACCGAGTATTGAACCCCGGACCCCCAGCACAGAAGTCTGACACCTTACCCCTAAACCACCAGGTCACCAAAGTTATAATAGCAACGCCACTCGCTTAAACACAAGACTCCTACAGCAAACCAAGTCAACAAGCAATTATTGTATGTGTTAGCTAACCAAAAGGAGCCTAAATAGTAACCGAACAGTTTTTGTCATTTTAACCGCGGTCATTTCTACTGTATTTGAATTTTGCGCCTTCCTATGATGATAAAAATAATAATAAGTTAAAAAAGTAAACACAACGCCATAACTTCAACCAGCAATGTGACCCCACCCGATATATGCCACGACACCGAATTGGGTTGCGACTCCCAGGTTGTAAACCATTGGTATAGTGAATTAGTTTACTTAGCCATCAGCACGAAAAATTATTGTATTTAAAACTCTATTAAGGCCAGTCTACAACCAATATATCCGCTTGTCGGACTCGCAACCACGCAATAGCAACTGCACTCGTAATTACGCATTTATTAGATACAAAATAGACTATCTACAATGAAAAGTCATAAAACGTAATTTCAACCAATAGGAACAAACAGTAAACATGACTATAAAAGTCAAATTAATATTAATATTTTCAAATAAGAAATAAATATTTTAAAATATTTAAATGGTTAAATACACATGATTTTAATTTAAAATCCTGTATTAATTACTATAGGCTACATTTCCAAGCGTTTTTGTCATAAACCAAATAACTTCATTTTATTTGATTTTAGTAGTCCATCGATATTTGTTTTTTGATTGGCTGAACGCGAGCCAACGCAACTACATAAACGCAAGAGATGGACAATGTTCATCTTCTCCCGACAAGCTGGTCCGACAGTTCCGACATACGATTGTGTTTGCGTAAGCTATTGTAGACAGACGAAATTACGTTATTGCGTAGTTGCGAGTCCGACAAGCGGGTGCGTTTGGTTTTAGACGAGCCATTACTGAAAATATGAATTGTCGGAATTTTCCTAGTGGCGAGTGGAATTTGTACCCTCCTGACACAGGTAGCCACGCTAGCCTGCAAAAGAGGGGAAGGATCTTCTTCATGGAGGGGCTAATAACCGTCAGAAGAGACCACAGATTTCATGCTTGAGTGCGTCAAGTTAAGATGCAGCCCGCTTCACAAAATAGTTTCGAATTCACATCCTAGACAACGTCGTTAAAAAATAAATATAATGATTATTGTGATTAACAATATTATTTATTTGTTTTTATGAGAAAAGCATATTTAGAGGAAAACATACTTAAGGGTAGTTTACTTTAAACCTACCCGACTCGGGGGCATAGATAGTCAACGTGTTAATCGTGTTGAGCTTGACTGTCGAGGACGGGGAGATCGAGGTTCGAATCTCAGTTGGGTGAACTGGGGAGTGTTTTTCATCAATGGTTTTCCACTCTCCCTCCACGCAAATGTGGATTCACTTCCTCTACTTCAACCTTCCAAATTCCTAATCCACTGGCGTAATTAGTACTTAAGCGTATAACCCGAACGGGTAGTAAGACGCGGTGGTAAGTAAAAAAAATTATCTAAATCTATATTTGAAAATTATTTTCAAAGTCGTGATACACAATATGAGAAAGTTTGTGCAATAGAATCGTACCATTTATTTTTTTAATGGTACTCATCTAGAAACCTCCTAGGTGATTCTTCATTGGCGATTTCTTTTAAATTTTATACTTCAAGAAGTTTATTGAATTTGCCTATACCTTTTTTTTTTTAGATTATATCACTTTATAGATTTTTTGCAATTTGACGCAAGGCCATATTTCAGCTTAAGGTTTGTAAAATATCAGAGGGCAGTGAAAGAGATATACAGGGGAGCAAGTTTATTTCAAGGGTGAGAGTTAATTATTTCTTAGGGAGAAATGTCACCTTGACCAATCCCCTACCAATCTCAGAACCATTGACTCAAGTGGCGAGCTCATAAATTTACTTTGGGATAAGCATTCAATCACGATTGTAACCAAAATATAATTTGCAAGGTTATGGGGAGAGGGGAAAGGAGGGACGCAGCTCACTAGCCGCTGAAAATCATGAAAATGTTTTTTCTTTAAAAAAAAAAAGTAGGGCCTATTCAGTAATATTCATCGTGTAAAATACTTTCCATTTTGTGTCAAAGCGTTTTAGCCACTTTCTAAAATAAGCATCAATCTGTAAATCAGCCTTAATTTTATAGATGTAGTTAAAAATCACTATAGTATTACCTCGATCTACAGCCATTTATAATTTAAATATCAAGCAAGAAGCAAAATCCACCAAACTGCTCCAGATGTAGCCCAGCTACATACATTTTAGCCAGTTTGTGAATTTCTGCGCCACTATGGTAGATTCTGTCCTCAATGTTCAGCCAGTATGTGAATTTCTGCGCCACTCAGGCAGATTCTGTCCTCAATGTTCAGCCAGTGTGTTAATTTCTGCGCCACTATGGTAGATTCTGTTCTCAATGTTCAGCCAGTATGTGAATTGCTGCGCCACTCAGGCAGATTCTGTCCTCAATGTTCAGCCAGTGTGTTAATTTCTGCGCCACTATGGTAGATTCTGTCCTCAATGTTCAGCCAGTATGTGAATTGCTGCGCCACTCAGGCAGATTCTGTCCTCAATGTTCAGCCAGTGTGTTAATTTCTGCGCCACTATGGTAGTTTCTGTCCTCAATGTTCAGCCAGTGTGTGAATTGCTGCGCCACTATGGCAGATTCTGTCTTCAATGTTCAGCAAGTGTGCAAATGGCTGCGCCACTCTGAAAGATTCTGTCCTCAATGTTCAGCAAGTGTGCAAATGGCTGCGCCACTATGGCAGATTCTGTCTTCAATGTTCAGCAAGTGTGCAAATGGCTGCGCCACTCTGAAAGATTCTGTCCTCAATGTTCAGTGAATGAGTGAATCAAGCCTTAGCTCATATACTTGCCAAACCGGCTACTAATGACTGAACTTGAAATAGAGGAATGATTATTTTAAAGATAAACTTTACCCGCACTAGCGCGGAGTGAATATAGTAAAAAAAAATATGATACATTTTATGTAAAAAAAACACCCCGGTACACCCAGCCGAGATTTGAACTGGGACCACCCCTTTGCTGGGTATTGGTGCTGTAGAAACTATATCATTAATATATATTATTTTAATTTCCTTTTTTTACATAGGTACTGTACTCGAACTTGTGAATGTAATGAAATATGCATAAGCATCGGGAATTTAATTGTGATGTTTCGTGCCAACTAGACCGTAGGATATAACGATCTATTTTTTATATCACCATGTCTTAATACCTCTCCAGGCTATACGCATATATGATAATTACTCTAATGGTATATACATAATGAAGGAAGCATTTAAAAGGTAATCTAACCGCGTTTTTTCATGGAAGGAGAGAGGAGAAGTCATTTAAGAAAAATGCCCAGTTTAACCGTCCAGGCTTCGCACCCTAATCTCCTCGTCATCAGCAGGCCAGTCTAACATAATAGTGATGCCATAAACTATTCGGCCATGGAAGAAGGTATGAAAAAATTTAAGTAGAAAAATGTCTGAGGTTAGTTATTTACCTACGTATTCAATATATGATTATCATCAATATATAATTTTGACTTTTGCTATTGTTTTGATTCAATGTTGAAAATGCCTAATTTCCCCGCTTAACGGTTAAAATTCCCTAATATTTCCCCAAGCTTTTCTCGGTTTTCCAATTCCCCGACTATTCTACATTTTCTTCATGTCTGTGGCCAATCTGTTGCTATACAAATACAATCCACATATCCCATTTTAATTGACTAAAAAACTTATCAAGATAAAAATGCCGCATACATTTAGTTTGTATATTGAATGTCTTGACTCTTGAGAATATAAAGGATTAATGAAAAAGATACCATAAGATGTTAAGAAACCACTATAGAATATTACAACTGAAAAACTTTTTTTCCAGTTTTTTTATTACTGACAAAGAATCAATAGAACCTGAAGAGCACATACTTTCTTAGTTGTTATTCGAAGAATGAAGTGTATGAGGATGGTAAGAGTTATGAAATAGTTCCTTTCTTGTCCCTTCTTTTTTGTGAATGAATTTAATAGAAAAAAGGTATTTGGGTTTATATGTATAATACATAGTTATATATATATATATATATATATATATATATAGAGAGAGAGAGAGAGAGAGAGAGAGAGCTACACACATACATTTAAAAGTATGAGACCCGTAAAAAGAGAGCTAGATATATTCAAGTGGCATAAAAATGAAAGAAAAAAATTCTCCTCGTGTGGATGTAGATGAATGGAGATTATCTGTATAGTCCTTAATAAAAGATCTTTATATTTTAGTTCTTAAAATTAAACGTTGTATACAATTTAATCTCGGGTTTATAATTCAAAACTGGGTTGAAGTAAAAATTATATATTCCAAATGTTTTTACTTATGCTTGAAGAAATATTTATTGATCGTAACCTAATTACCGCCTCTAAAGGCCCGTTGACACGATGTTAGTGGACTAATGCTTACTAACATACTAGTTGTGTTGACACGCATTTTTTATTTGTATTAGTATCACTTCTAAAAACATGGCTGAAAATTAAGTGATCCTAACTGATCTCTTTATTGGAGCCATTTTTTTTTATCACTGCCTCCCATTTCTCGTTTGAGTTATTTACATGCAGAAATTATGCTTGTGTGTTGGAAGCTAGAAAGAGTTAATTTAGAATAAAATGGGTGGCTAAATAAATTAGCAATTTTTCAGTAAACAAAATTTATATTAATTAGTCGACCTATATAAAAAATTGTTTTATATAGACAACATAAAAATATAAGTGATTAGTGTGTCTCCTATTTCTTAATTCCTTAATACAATAAAATATATTTCAGTTGATCCCAAATAATTAATATATTTTTTTCTTTATATATTAACCCACTTAGCGTACAATCATGGTAAATAAAATTAAACTTAATAAGGTCAATAAATTCCAATACAACCAAACTTGGTTGGACATTTTTTAAATAGGCTTAAACAAGGTTTTTCAACCCTATTTTATAATATTTAGCACCGCGTCTTACTACCCGTTCGGGTTATATGCTTTAAGTACTAATTAAGCTAATAGATTAGGAATTGGGAAGGTTGAATAAGAGGAAGTGAACCCGCATTTGCGTGGAGGGAGAGTGGAAAACAATTTAGGAAAAACCACCACCTAATTCACCCCACCGAGATTCGAACCTCGATCTTCCCGTCCACAGTAGTCGAGCTCAACATGACTAGCGCGTTAGCCAACTACGCCACCGAGGCGGGTAACCCTATTTTAAATGTTGCTGTACTAATAAAAAATATCCTGTTAAATGTTAAATAGGCCCAAAATATTATTTAAAAAAAATCAATTTGTAGATTGGTTTACATATAAACTATCTGGTTTGCTATGAGACAATAATATTATGTTGTTAATATACTCAAGTTTTCAAAGCATTACTACCAAGTGTTTAAAGTGTATGGACTGAACATAGTTAATTAAAAATAATTTATAAGGATTGGTTAAAGTGTCAAATACGGAGATTGGAAACCGTTCCGGTGATTTCGTGTGAAAACCACCGGTCATTCATACCTTACTTGCCTATAACACGAATATTATGTTTCCGGAACTAATAATGGTACTACAATGTTGTATTATATTTTGTGATTGTATCAAAAATATATACATTCCACGTTGATTGATAGGAAATGATGATTTGATAAAACTATGTATAGCATTTGTTTACCGATATTAAATAATATCTCTCACAAGGCACATTTGCAATATTTACGTAGGCCTAACATTTTATTTTGGACACTTCTTGAGAATTTGTACGCTTGATATAACTTTACAGTATCTTCTAGTGCAATATCCCTAGCATTCTTATCTTTATAAATCCAGTGCTTAAAATTGCTCTTAAACTCATTCTTTTTAAAACATTCTACAAATAAGTGTCCCTCACACAACAACTATTTAGTTGCCGCCATTTTGAATTGTCTACTCGCATTAGAAAAGTTGGAAGGTGACCAACTTTTTCACTTGCAAGTGAAATTGTTTGTTATTAGCTTGCTTATTTGTTTACACGGTGCAAGTTGTGCGCGCGCAGCCAAATTAATGTACTTGCATTAATCTACTAATACAGTGTCAACGGGCCTTAACTAAACACAAGTAGAGTGTATACACACTATATCTTAATTTTATTACCAAGAACCCACTAAAATTTTTACTGCGGTCAACAAGGATCACACCTGCTCCAGTGGCCGCATGGCCTAAGGCGTCACTCTTTCAATAGTCTAAACTGCCAATGACGGTGAGATCAGAGTTCAAATTCCAGTTGGGTGTACTAGAGGTGGCTTTTATTAAATGGTTTTCCACTCTCCCTCTATGCAAATAAGGCTACACTTCCTCTAAATGCAACCTTACTAGCTTATAATTCACTATAGTAATTAGTACATATGTGTATAAAATCCTCAACTTGTAGTAAGACGTGGTTCTAAACACTATGCATCGCGTCTTACTACCCATTTGGGTTGTACGCTTTAGTAATAATTACACTAATGGATTAGGAATCGGGAAGGTTGATTAAAGAGGAAGTGAGCTCGACTTTGCGTGGAATAAGAGTGGATAACCATTTAGGAAAAATCACTCCAGTTCACCCGAGTGAGATTCGAACCTCGATCCTCCCATCCTTGGCAGTCTAGTTCAACATGAAACTAGCGCGTTAGATAACTAAGCCACCGAGGCGAGTAGGTGGATCTAATAAAACCCAAGATTTATATCTAAAGGACAGTTTCGTATTAAATGACTTGGCGTATGACTGCGTGAAGGAAGATCAAGTAACTTTCTCTAGCTGTCAGATATGCCTATTCTTAAGAAAATTGGAGTATAAATAAGTGTTTAGGCCTAGTTTTCATTGGAGAAGCTAATAAGGTGGGCTGGAAGGGGATTCAAGAAATGGTTAGTGTTTTTGCAGTTTCAATGGAAAAATATTTTGTTGGCTAAAATAAATAAAATATTGCTTCAGTACTAACATAAAGTTTGATTATTTTTCACATTGTGATATCAACAGTTATTGAATATCTTCCATGAGAATAGCGACATTAGATGAGAAACTTTTTAAATGAAAATAAAAAGTTGTCATTAAATTACGGATCACCCTTAACAGATATTCAAGAATAGTTAATACCAACATGTGAAGAAAATTAAGATTGATGTTTGTACTGTAGCAATATTTTATTTATTTCAGCCAAACAAAATGTATTGCCATAAAAACTGCAAAAACACTGGATTTTCCTCGCATCCTTTTTCATCCCCACTTAATGGTTTGTTTTAATAAATTTCAACTGGCCTTGAATATTGTAAATACAGGAGCACATTTTTTTAATGGACAATTTACACCATGAGTTTTTAAGAAATATCATTTTCATTTTACTTGTCCTTTATTTTTACTTAGTACGTTTTAAACACCAAATTTATAAATAGGTGTAACATACTTGCAAATCAAATGAATAAGGGATGTTTGTTAAGAAGAAACGTAAGTGCACTAGTGTGATGGGGGAAGGGGAAAACCTAAAGTTGTAAATAATCTCATTTGAGAAAACCCTATCGGAGTACCCACACGAGATCTAAACTTATATATCTCACCAACTGTAAATCAAATCTATCGTGAACCTGATGCCTTAGACTAAATGACATTTGGCGCAGGAGAATATTATTTATAAATAGTCAACTAAAATAAGCTAGGGATGAATTTCTGTACTATATGTAAACACATAGTGCATGTGTAGCGTATTCAACCATATAGAAGTCAATATTCATATTTACACCGGAAAATGAAATTATATTGCTCCAGGCAAATATTTTGAATACAAAAATTATTTTTTTTACGTTTTCTATGATTTGAAAAACAACATCGTGTTAACCATTCAAAAACCAATACTGGTTATTTGGATGTATATATTTAAAAACAAAATTATAATGTTTGAGGCCCTTTTTCAATAAAAAATGTATTGCGATATTTTTCAAGTGTTTAACTATAATCTAGAAATTGTGTTTTCAATAATTTCAAATCCTTTTAGCCTACGGGTTATAGGGGTCAGACAGTTGTTTTTTTTACGTTAAGTGGTTAAGGTAAAGTAGTTAATTTATGGGGATAAAATATGATGTGTACACAATTGTATATATTATACATATATAAGTAATTTTCTTTCAGTATACAAATAATTTTATTTTATAATGTCGGTATTTCGAATAAATCTGATTTTTAGCCAAACTCGTATCGTTAATTATATTAATGTGTGCCAGATATAGAAGATTAAATATTTATATCATGAAATTTCTTATTTTGACCATACCAATAAGGCGATAAAACAGACTAGCAGAACACAATTGCCCAGAAGCAGGGTTGGATTACTAAAACTAATGACACAATCCAGTAAGGCGCACGCTGGAAAAGGCAGCGAGAGTAGCATTGATACACACCATCTTTTTCTAGAAACAAAAGTTGGGCTTCTGCTCTCTATTTTTCTCTTCTTCCAACAATCAAATATAATACTGTATTATTTTTTCTCTTAAACACAAAAGTCTTCAGTTAATAAATAAAATCAAGTCTTGATTTATACTTTTTTTAATCTAAATATTGCAATTTTCTTCATTAATGTATGCATATACGAGCTTCTTCTATCTTATCAGCTGCAAATTAAATAGTTAAAAGATATATATTATTTTATTTTATTATTATTTATAGCACCGCGTCTTACTACCCGTTCGGGTTGTACGCTTTAAGTACTAATTACGCTAATGGATTAGGAATTGGGAAGGATGAATTAGACCGACCGAGATTCGAACCTCGATCTCCCCGTCCTCAGCAGTAGGGCTCAACACGACTAGCGCGTTAGCCAACTACGCCACCGAGGCAGGTAAAAGGTATATAAACAATGTAATAACACTGAAAATATATCTTATTTCAAATGAGTACTGCAGTTTTTCTATCATGGTTCTTATCTAATGATTATATTAATTTTGCGTGTTTATTTTACATGGCTAAGTTAAACGCTAAAAATCAATTTGAATCCAAACCAATAGAATTAAAAAAATTGTCAAAAGCATGTAGGAATCGGTATAAATTTTACCAAAATTGAAAATTTGAAGACTTACAAAACCTCAGGTAAGTAGTAGTCTCATAACAAAAGTATATTTTTAGCAGTGGTGTACTGGCAGGTTTCAACTGGTCAGGGATCACACACAGACCACACACACACACACACACACACACACACACACACACACACACACATACACACATACATATACATATATATACATTTATATATATATATATATATAGAGAGAGAGAGAGAGAGAAAGCGAGAGAGAGGGCCTTTACTTTTGAGTGGCTTGAGAAAAAATGCTTTTGAATTGTTAGACAATTACTAGGAGTTTTTTTTAATATTTAAGTTTTTTAAATGATCCTCCACCCACTTCTTGTGTAAATTACAAAGCTAGTAGCTGACATTTAATAAAATAAGTAATCTAATGGACTTACTCAATGGAACCTTTTGATTTAAAATTAATAAAAACAGTAATTTAAGCTAGAATTGAATGGAAAACTTTATTTACGATAAAATTATTTGCGGGATCCCCGATTAAACCAGCTCACTGGATGACTTGCCGGTTTCCCAGCGGCCCATTTCAACCTTGACTACCTGTGGTTCATAATTTGCTAATGTTGAATGTCTCAAGGGTTAAGCTGCCAGTAGGTCATATTCTGCTAATGTTGGCTGTTACGGGGCCCATGCTACTAATAGTTCACAATTTACTAATGTTGGATGCTGCAGGCACAAGGCAACCGGTAGGCCTATCCAAAGCTTTAATATAAGGCTAATGCCATATGCTACCATTGATGTTTTTATTTTTATTCTACGTAATTCTCGAATTCGAGAGCCCTTCGGGGCTGGTGTTTTCTGTATTCTATGTGTTTCCTCTGTTTTTACTGTTCATGTACATACAGATATTTACAAACAATAAATTACCATACAAACAAACAAAACTGTGTTACGTACGCCATTTGCTGCATCATTTAATATTTATGAATCGTATTATAAACAAAAAACAAACACCCCAGCTGAACGTCACTACATCATGATTCATGACATGATCATTTTTTTCTTGCACCACTCCACGTCTTATCACCCATTTGGACTATTGACTACTTATTAAAATTAATGGTGTATGGACGAGGAAGGTTGAATTTATGAGAAGTGTACGAGTATTTGTATGGAGTGAATGTTGAAAATCCTCCAGGAAAATCATCTCAGTATATTCAGCCAGAATACAATTTTCGTAGCTGGTGAACCAGGTAAGAGATCCACTGGACCACAGATGTGGGTGTTAAATATTGTAATACAAACTAAAATTAGTTCTAGTAAATTTTTCAAATACAAATAAAGCACCTTTACACTAGTATCATTTAAACGATTCTAAGTGAAGTGCTCAGTTATTCAAATAAGCTCTATATTTCTTGACTCAACACGTAGTTTATATATCTAGTTTTCAAGACAATAAATACTTTTTGATAAGCTCCACATGTAGATTATTTTGGAAGACTATGCTTTTTTTGTGCATCTTAATGTATAGCCTAGATTGATTTTTCACAGTTTTTATTAATGTCTCAACACTATCTACCACCAAAATAATAATTCCAAGGTAAAATAAACAAGATTTTCGTATATTAATGATTATTTCATAAAGGTTATCAACGACTTTTTTGGATGAACAAATATTTACTTGGGGAAAAAGATCGCAAATGATCATGGCCAGAATTCTAAATGGATTCCCAACTCCTTGATAAGGAGTCAGATCAATATCAAACACCTCAGGGTATTTTCAAACAAGATAAGATAGGCTCTAACACAATCTGTGTTGACTTATCACCTTCTTGTAACCCTCTTTTAACCCTATGTTAGTCCAAAATAACTACAACATATTATAACCTCACAAGGTCTTAGTAGTTCTCTAAGAGACTTCATTGTTGATTGGCCTTAATCAACTTAATGAGTTGCTAAACTCATAATTGCAAAAAAATAGGCCACGTATTTAAAATTATATTTTATTCTAGAAACTATATATATTTATAGTATTTTTTTTTACTTGCAGTGGTGGTCATACGGTTAAACGTGTCAGTCTTTCCATAAATGGATTGCTTCAATAAAGTTGGTCAAAGTTAAAATCTAGGCCATATGCTTTGGGATTAACTTCCCACATTTAATTTATCACTGAGGTTTTTCTCTTTCCCATTCTCAAATATCCGGGTACATTTTCTCCAATACATTACTTATACTTATCATGTATATTAAGACGTAAGATAGCCTCTGAACTAAGGCTTACATATTATAATTCACAATAAAATATCTATAAATTATATATATAAAAAATTACCTAACATTTGTGTTTTCACATCCTCTCCCCCACCCACTCTTATTTTCCACAGATTCTTTAGATAATAATGAACCAGAAATCTGAAACTTTTTATTTAACAAAAATATAATTAATTTAGTCCATTCTCACTTTACCTTCTCTAACATAATAACCGGTGGAAATATACTTTTTTACAAGCAAAGCCCAAACTTCAATGCACTTATCGATTATATAATCGATTTTTATAGGCTGGATATTATTACAAATATCCTGTCGTGGACAGGCCTAAATACTAGTTGGATACATTTCTTAATAACACCACGTCTTACTAACCGTTTGAGTCACACGCTTATATATTAATTACGTTAATGGTTTTAGTGGTGAGAAAGGTTATATTTTGAGAATGTGTTCTCGTACTCGCGTGGAGGGAGAGTGAAAAACCATTTTGGATAAAACTAAGTATACCCGATTGAGATTTGAACCTCAATCCACCCATCATTGGCAGTCTAGTCACTGGCAAGAGTAGCACCTCATACCAATGCGGCCACTGAAGTGGATAATATAGTTTAATATTTCAAATTATATTTAGTTTTTATCGGTCAAATATGATTTATTGTATGGTTTATAGATGTGAAATTTCCCTTCTAAAATGTAAACGTTAAGAAGAGGAATCAAAAGAATATATGGGATTCAAAGAGAGGTGTGTAGCGAGCCCCTATTTATTTTCAAAAGAAAAAAGAGAACTTTAAAAGAGCTACCAGGGAAAGTCTTAGTTTTAACAAATGATGGGATGTAGCCCGAAAGACCGAATGATAAATCTTTAAAAAGAGTAAAATATCGTCGGTACCTGGTTCCAGCTACCACTTCCTTTTTCTCTCTATCTCTTTCTCTTCTTCCATCCTTTGAACAAATGGAAGTATCTATTTTTTATTTCTCAAATGGGTTGTTTGTAAACAAAATAGACAAAATAATATAACTTCTATGTGTGCACACTAAGCGTTAACTATCGAAAGATAATTAGTTTTCCCCTCACATAAATCATATTTCATCATTAAAATAAACTCCTCTGGCAGTTAAAAAAAATGCATTCTATTTATGTTCATGTTTATGATGTGTTCTGAAGTTGTCGTTTTGGACAAATGTTGTAAATTTTAACATATTCAATCCAAACAAATATCATTGGTTAATTAAGTTATGCTATCCTTTTTTACTTTCTCACTATCTTACAGATAGAGAAAGTATTGTGACCGTCAAAAAAATCGAACTAGAGATTTTGATGAAGCTCGACGTTTCATGACCACCCGAATCCGAAAAAGTGGTTTTTGAATTTCCGTCTGTCTGTCTGTACCTCCAACTAGAGCCTAAACTATTTTACCGACTGGGCTAAAACTTGGTATCTAGGGTTTTCATAGGGTTGCCCCAAAGGGTTTTTGGAATTGGATACCTAACCCTATAGTTAAGGGTAGTTTACTGAAGGGAAAAAGATCGAAAACAATTTTCTCAAAATCTGTTCTAACGATTTTGATTAAATTTCATTTATAAGCATTTATAAATATTACAAACAAAATGGCTACCCTCAATATTTCGGAAAAATGACTTAAAGGGCTTCGGGATGATGGATAAATTCTCATTTTGTATCATATCTCCGAAATTATTTGAGAAATGAAATTACTTATCATTACAAATATTTATGATACAAATATTTTAATCGAAACATATCTTTATAAAACCAATAACTTTCATGCTATACGTAAATATTTATAATTTTTTAAAACTTTTTGAACACTAAAGGATAAAGTATTTCCACCGTTAAAAGACCTAACCCAAAATGTTGATGGTTGTCAACATCTCATGACCCCCCGAACGCTAAAAATTGGTCTTAGCAACGCCGTTTTCTGTGTGTCTGTTTAAACTTAAAATTAATAGTAATTTAATAAAGGGTGAAGAGAGAAATAATTAATTTCTCAAAATCGGCTATAAAGATTTTGTTTAAAGTTCGTATCGAGTCGTTGATTAAGATTATAATAAACTGGCTATTTTCATTTTCCCACGAAAATGACTTTTAGGTTACTTTACAGAAGCTGAAATTTCCGTATCTCCGCAACTATTTGATATACTAAATAACTTATCATTGCAAAATTGTAGTCCTATTAAAAATAAAAAACTTTTAAATGGAATATATTTTTATAAAACGAACAGTTTCTTAGATATTGGCAAATATATTAACACAATTTTGTGAGCTTTAGTTGTAAAGATATACTGCTTGAGTTTTAACTCAACAATTCTTCAATGCTCTAGAGTAATTAAATATAAGTATCTATCTCAAAAAGTTTATGTTATTTTTCCTTAAACCTCTTAGGAAAAATGTTTGTACAACAATGATCAATATCCATTTTAGACTCAATAGTCAATATTTAATTTTTTTTTATTTGTCAAAATTTATAAATGAGAAGTTTAATAGCTATGCGATGACATGAAGATGTGCAACACCTAACAAAATGTCGAAAATTTTAACCAAAAGTCGAAATTTTAATACGAAGTGTTGACCCTTGTGGACCAAATATTTATCTTTTTTATCGGTCCAAACATACAAATGAGGACATTAATTCTTTAAAAAAAAATTATAAAATTTAAAACCGCGACTCAAAAAAGTTTTACACAAGGATAATGCTATTTATTCTTGGGTTTGCTAGTGTATATTATTTTGATTCACATATTTACGAGTTTTGAGTAAATATTTCCATTTTTAAACAATAAAGCGAGAAAGTCAATGCAGAGCTCCCTGCCATTTATTTTTGTATGTTCTCTTTTAAAGGTTATCACTATGATGACCCGGATATATTATGTAAATAAAAGACTATTGACAAATGACCAGCCTCCCCGACATTCCCTTCACTTTCAAGAAACTTTATTATACACTGCTAGTGGGATAAAGGTCACCTCACACCTTCAATATTACTGATGATAGGCCGGAAGCGATGGGTTTAAGAGTCGATTTCAAAGTGTGAAAAACATATACATCTAACACTAGTGAAAGAAAGATAGATTTCCGACCCTTATGATTTCAAAAATTGTTTTATAACTATCTCCGATAATTTTAAAGAGTTGTTGCGGTTGGTGATTCCCAGAAGTAACAAAACACTTTCACTCCGGGCATGGCAAATACTTTAAAGGTTTGCTTACTATAATAGATGTGCGTAAAGTAATGGCTGAAGTGAAAATGACGAAAATATTTGTATACCCTTCGCACGTTCTATATCACTGACAGTATTACTGTTAAACAAGCAAATACTGATGGGAGTTTGCATCAGTCCAGTAATATTGAACATGTGAGGTGACCTGTAGAGAACTAAATTTAAACATCCAGAATTGTGCAACTTAACTATTCTGCAAATTTATTTACCAAACCATAAGCTCTGAGAAATAATTTTAAAAGATTTAACATACCTAAACAACTTATAGGACTAAGCAAATTCATGGCACCTACACTTTTGGGAATAAAACAACTAAATACTAAAAAAAAAAAAAAGGATTTAGTTATAATTAATATTTAAGGGGGAAAAAAGGATAAAGTATAAATGACCATTTTATACTGGTATAAATGACCATTTTATACTGGTATAAAATGCATACTTGTCAGGTAATCTGTATTTTTAAGGTTATTTACTGCTAACGTTATTAGTATATTTGTTTGATATAGTTCAATCAGTAGTGTGTCTATCTATTAATTTAGGTATCCCCGGTTTGATTCCCAACACGGCCGAAAAATATATCATTGGTGAAATGTAGATTTACCCCTTCACGGTAGTGAATAAACGGCCGGCGGCTTGATGTTGTATCTTTTCTAGATTTAATTTAGTTTATAGGTTGTGTGATGATATAATCAGTCGATTAAGAAAGTGCATGTTAAATAGTTCAAATAAATTATATAGAATATTTTATAAATTATATATATATAAAATATTGTACTCATACAAATTATACGTTATTTTAATACTGATGAAGTTTAACGTGTATGTATATATATACATCTATATACATATAGGTACATGAAAATGAAGTAGGATGTTCAGAATATTGCTACCCTTGTTTAAAAGGTAGAGCACGTTACATTAGGAAAATTAAATACACCAATTTTGTAATAAAAAGTGTAAGAAGAAGAAAAAACTCAAGACTTTTAAACTGAATTATAAAACTTTTAACAAAATTTGGTTTTGTCTGTGAAATGTAACTCTCATATTTATATAATACTAGTTTATGTACCCAGTGCTTCCCGGGATAGATGTTTTTAGTTTAATGATTCTACGTGCAAGGTAACTTTAAGGTTCGTGCCTTTAAGCCTTGCGTTGCCCAGGGCCCAGTCCTGTTTTTAATTAATTAAAAAAGATCTAATAGAATTATTTAAAAAAATCTAGCTTTGAGGTTCACTTGTTTGTGCACAGGTGCTACTAATTTTTAAATGTCAGCCTTCTGCGTGCTGCAGATATCGCGCAATACTCATGACAAACAAATTATTCATTTAAATTTTTTAGCACCACGTCTTACTACCTGTTCAGATTATAAGCATATGTACCAATTACACTAGAGAGTTAGGGATTAGGAAGGCTTAATTTGTAGGAATTTCACCAGCATTTGGGTAGAGGGAAAGAGAACTATTTGGGGAAAGCCACTCTCAGTGCACCCGACCAGGATCGACCCCCCAATCTTCTCGTCTTTGACAGTCTTGTACAACACAAGATTAGCGCGTTAGATCACGTAGAAACTGAAGCTGGATTAATTTAATTAATATAATAAGGAAAAGTAATTTCAAACAATCGTACACATCTGTATATATATATATATATATATGTGTGTGTGTCTCTTAAGAAGTAAAGTTTTTTAAAAATCAATATATAATATAATAATGCCATTTGTTAGGAGTAGCTCACTCACTCACTCAGAGTATTGCATAATGTTGCTGGGATGTGGCGTGAACTTGAGTGTTATATTCGTGTAGGAAAATTAGAAATTACATTAATTGATGACTTAAATACGTCCTAATACAAGTAATCAAGCTTTGGTTGTATTTAGAAGTCAGTGTGACTATTTTCTAGCACCATAATTTATAAACATTAGTGTTCTATTGCTTTCTATAATTCCCTATGTCATTTGAGATCTAGGTTACATTATGTTATCGTAGAATGGTTCTATCGTTGTGAATATAGGTGGATTTGTCCACCTTTATGACTTGGAGACCGTGGGGATGACTAGTATAGAGTTATTGATGATAGCTGGTTGCAACTATCTATTGTCTCGCACCCTCAGTGCAAAGACTAGGTTTAGGTGGATATGTCCACTTTGTATTTTTTTGGCTTCTCGGCTTATATATGTCCAAGTATGGGATTTAATTACACATTGTTGGGGCATCCTTAATGAGGTTATGCTACTCAATAACCACCAAGAATAGAGGATAACACCTAGGCGTGTCAACTGTGTATGGCCTTTCAATGTAATATACCTCCTTCATATTTAAAGTGCATTGCTGGCACAGACAATTTATTTATACTATAGTCCCTTTTTGTTATCAGTATATGACATTGGTTTCTTTATTCTAAAAGCTTTATTTTGTTTAATAAATCGTATATTTCTGGACTAAAGTAATTGTTTTTGAAAGTGGTCACGTCAATCATCCCATTCAATCGATGCAAGCTATTAGTTCTCTGTTCTGTTATATTCACGAAAATAATCTTAAAGATTGGTCACAGAAAAGGTTATTTTCTTATCTGTAGGCTTGGTTAAGGACATATATTATCTATTTGAACTTTATTTTAAATAAAATAATAATTTAAACTTACTTTCTCTATTTGTATCGCCTTGTATCCTTGCCCAATTTATACCAGAACAGAAGAGAAAATTCAAACATATTTCTTTGCGGCCAACATGAATAGCATTTTATTAAATTATTTGCGTTATTTTATAGGTACTGATACTATATATCAAAAGTGATAGCTGCAGATCATTTGATGTATGACTATATTACAAATGTTTTGATAACTTTAGTAACTAACTTCTACCATTATTCCTACCAAAATCAAACTTTTAGTGTTACTATATTATATCATTTTCTTAATGAACGATTTAAAATCTGGGAATGTTGTGGTAGATTAATGTTGTTTATTAAAGGATAGCCAGGGAACATATATTACGGCCATCCTTGATCAATTTTTGGACTTGGGGTGATCGTGTGTCTACTATGCCGCTATTGGCTAGTGCCAATGGCGCCACTATTTGCTAGTGCCAACGGCGCCACTATTTGCTAGTGCCAACGGCGCCACTATTGGCTAGTGTCAACGGCGCCACTAGTAAGCGGCATGTAGCGAACGAAGAAAACCATTCTAATTCACGTTTGTTGTTTATATCTTGAACATAAAATTAAAAATATAACCTGAGAACTTCTATCTCAAAATAAATTTTGACCTGTTATAGGCGACTAAATTTAAAAAAAAACTACATATGTATACAAGTATCATATTAAATTGGTTATAGTGTTTATATTTGAACAGTCACATTTTTTAAGCACTTTAATACTTAATACAATCTAAATTATAAAATGTCCCCCCAAAAACATACAAAAACTGTTAGGAAAGGTTTTATAATCCGAACAGCCTCTCCAAGAGGTCCTTATGAGTTAACAATTTAGACCCGATTAATATGTGTGAGTCAAGGTTTTGTTTATTTAATAGTGACGAAGCAAAAGGAATTCGTCATTTTATGAAATTAGGACACTAATATAACCATAACTATGGTTTAAACTTTCAAGTACATCTAAGAACCTTAAATGGTATAATGAAATTGGGAAAAAGGGGGATAGTGAACAGATTGCAAATAAATTAACTTGGGAAAATTGTTTTCCAAGGAATGGGTCATTTCTCATTCTATAATTTTGAACTTTGATTATGATTATTTCAAGCTCAAATTTATTTCCAAGCGAATAAATATATGTAAAAATTTAATACGTACTTTTCCCAAAAAATTAGTTTTACAATTTGGTCAATATCTAATAAAATCGTTTTATGCTAAATTTATATATATATATTATATATATATAATATATATATATATATATATACATTTGTTGTGTGATTCTTCTATTAATACCCACACATGTTCATTTAAATCAAACGTCTATACACTTATCTACATTTTAAATTTAAATCAAATGTACTATAAATATATATATAATAATAATATGTCAAATAATAAGCCTACTTTTTATACATTATAACATAGACTCACAATAAATTTTATATACAAAGATCGGTTTTTTAAGATAAACATTAAAGTCTGGATTTATGCCACATGATATTTCTAATTTAAACACGTCTCTACATTAAAAGCCAAGTACCTTTTATTATTAAAAAAAAGAAAAGAAATATAAGCTTGCGGCATTAAAGGAATTACTCGAGTAAAATGGAGTAGATGGAAGTGGAGAGATTGGAGTTATGAAAGGGATTAAGATAATGACTGGAAGACAAACAAGCTCCTTCAACCAAGAACAGGTGGAGATACGAGAAGAATCTCTATGCCTTTCATTCTACCAAACATTTGATATCCGGCTACCGTACCAGAATACACGTGCGTCTTAGACTGACTTTAACGGAGGATACGGAAATACAGTAGCTTAGATCAGGGGGGTCCAAAGTTTTTCATCACAAGTGTCAAATCAGTTTGGACCGAGAGATGAAGATGTATTTAGTAATACCATCAACTTAATATAGACCTTCTAATAACATTTAATAAATAATTATTACTTTCAAAACTTAGAAATATTTTGTTATATAATATTTCAAATTTGTTACTAAATAAAGTGTATTAATCTCCCAAAATGTATTTAGAAATATTCACACAGATAAATTTTCACTAAATAACTTATACTAAATATACAGTACACATACTTTCTTAACACCCCGTCTTATTACTGTTGAAAGCCTGTATACTAATTATAATAATGTTTTTAGAGATGAGAACGGGTATATTTGTATGAAGTGTACCCGAATTTGCTAGAAGGGAGAGTTAAAAATAATTTTGGGAAAATCACCCTCAGTACATAGGGCCGAGATTCGAACCTCGATCTCCCCGTCATCGGTAGTCTAGTCTAGAGAGTAGTTACTTAGACCATGAGGTCACCGAAGCGGTTCATATCTTTACTAATCAAATAAATAATTAAATCCATCATAACTTTTTTTATTTGAATCATTATCTATTTCACGTCTTCCATCGAGGGTTTTCCTTTAATTTTCCTCCAGGATATTGTGAGGGCCACATTTTCTGCCGCGTGGGTTACATTTGGCCGGTGGGCTGCCAGTTTGACCACTTTTGCCTCGTAGAAGGAGCTAAGTTTATAAATACCTTATAACCGCTTCGGTAGGTAAAATGGTCCACCACGTCATTTGCCATACTGCATACTTCTATACTAAACTGTCAATGACGAACAGATAGGTATTTGACCCCCGGTCAGGTTTACTCTGGTTGTTTTCATAAATGGTTTTCCACTCTCTCTCCACACAAATACGGGTACACTTAATTCAGCCCTTATAATCCCTAAATTATTATTTTAACTACCCGCCTCGGTGGCGTAGTTGGCTAACGCACTTGTCGTGTTGAGCTCGACTGCTGAGGACGGGGAGATCAAGGTTCGAATCTAGGTCGGGTGAACTAGGGGTGGTTTTTCCTAAATGGTTTTCCACTATCCCTCCACGCAAATCCGGGTTCACTTCCTTTAATTCAACCTTCCCATTTCCTAATCCATTAGCGTAATTAGTACATAAAGCGTATAACCCAAACGGGTAGTAAGACGCGGTGCTAAATGATAATAGTATTAATTATTAGTATTATTGTAACTATTACGAATGCGTATAACCCGAACGGGTAGTAGGAAACAGGTCTAAAACATTAAGCAAAAAATATTTTATAGGCCTTACACCTGTCCCCCTTACATAAACATAGTTTAAGTTTTAAATATGGTTGGTGATGGGGAGGTCATCGTTTCGAATCCTGGATAGGCTTATTGATAAAATTTTAAATGGTTTACAGCTCTCTTGTCACTTAAACGCGGATACATTTCCTTGAGTTTTGTATTCCATATCCCTTCTTCAATTATGTAAATATGAATATATCTCGGAATGATACTTAAACAACAGTTTAGCACTAAACTTTTAAAAATATCTATAGCTAAGCTATAGGCTAAATTGAAGCAAAAATATAACCCATAAGTAACAAACCTCTATAACTTAAGACTCCCCCACCTCCCTTACCCCCACGATGCTTGTTTGTTCTGTAAAAACTGCATCCTCAAGCTTCTATAAAATGTAATTTACAGCAGGAACTATAAAGTCCGTCTTATGGTTTATACCCAAGCTATCCCGTAGTAGTTTTACATCTGCATAGTTAAGGAAGATGGCAGAAAACTTTTATTAACAGTCCAGAACTATTTGGACTTGCACCCCCACAGAAATTCTGCAGAGAAGCCCAACTACACTACCGATTTCCTGCATTATTTCAAACACAAAACCGTGTAATCCCTTCTCCCTGACAGAGGAATGTTGAAATCCCTTTCTACGACCAGTTTCCTGTAGCGAGGAAGGTTATTCTACCAGGAACCTAATTGTTCCGAGGAGTTTATTGTATTCATATAGGTAGCACATAAATTTCACGGTATTAGCTAACGTTGTAATCTTGTTTAGTGGCAAGGGAGGGCGCGTTATCCGCTATTTCGTTCATGTACTTTTCATTGAGATGCGGAGGAGGGAGATATTTTCAGCCCTTAACTTCATTATATTTCACGTAAGTCTCCATACTCCACTCTTGTTTCATGACATATAAACGGTAAGACACAATCGCACAAACTTTATCATGTCATGTGCTATTGATCGAAAGAAATTTTTCCAAAATATGTTTTCAGTGAGATACCCTTAAGTACAATAATTTTAAAAATGACAACATATACACGGTAATTGGGCCCGAGACCTTTGGCTTTGCACGCCAATGTTCTGCAACTAATCCATTCTGGTTCTACTCGCATCCAAGGCCACTTTTAACTAGTTGTTAATTTTATTGAGGATAGTTGGGTTCGATTCCTGCGTCCAATATGTCATTTTTTATTTGACTGAATTTTAGTCAGTTATCAGGATCCTGTAGATATTCATCGTATAACTAGTTTGTGACCCGCTTCGGTGGCGTAGTTAGCTAGTGCTAGTCTCATGATAAGTTAGATTGCCGAGGACGGGGAGATCGAGGTTCGAATCTCGCTCGGGTGAACTGGGGGTAGTTTTTCCTAAATAGTTTTCCACTTTCCCTCCACGAAAATTCAGGTTCATTTTATATTCAACCTCCCCAATTACTCAATAATTAGCGTACTTAAGCGTATAACTCGAACGGGTATTAAGACGCGGTGCTAAATAAAAAAACTAGTTTATGATACAAATGAATTAATAATACCTTTAATTAATTTGTTTTAATAAAAATTAACACATCATCCAGTTAATCACAACAAACACTCTTTATACATAAATTTTAAACAATATATTTTAAATTTATATTTAAAAAAATAAGTTATATTTAAAATACAGTATTAAAATAAATGTAAAATTAAAAACTTAATTTTATTTACCATGAAAACTATTCCTATTTACCAATTTTGAACTCATGCTTGATGGCCAATTTAAAAAAAAATCAATTCTTCTTCAATGTATTGTGAGTACTACCCTTAAATTTATTTCAATCAGTACACCTCTGACAAGACATCTTGTGAATGTGGGGAATGCCAAGCCTCCACCGTGGTTCGGATTCCACGTTAAACTGTACGTCCTTCATTTCATCTCACAATCACCCTACCATTACACATTAGTGTAAGTGCGTATAACCCGAACGGGTAGTAAGACGCGGTGCTAATAATAATAATAATAATAATAATATTTCAATCAATAAAATAAATATAGATTATAATTAGTGATAATTCAAATTATCCCCCCGATATCAATTTAAAACAAAATCCTTAGAGATATTTTTTTAATATAAAATTTTATAAATATTGGTTATCAGTAAACTACCAACTACAAAATTAACATTTTTGAAAAACAAACATGTATAGTGTAAATAACTTATTATATGTCCATTTTGAACCAAATTGCTTAAGCATTTTTTTTAAATGTTCAATTTAAAAAAACTGTCCTATGTAAACTTCCCTTAAATGAATTTCCACTAGAAGACAAGCACAAATTTTATTTGTCGGATCAAAAACACTCTCCAGAGTTCATTTTAAACAGAATCGTTAGAAAGATTTTCAAAATATCTTTGGCAAATTACTTTATTCAGATTTAAAAAATAAATTGGCAGTCCTAATTATTAATTAGATTTTCAACTGTGAACAACAAATAAGGAATATTATAAAAATTTGCCTCACGAATCCAAAAGTTCCATGGAGCACAGTTTGAAAAAGGCTGCTCTAGAGGAATTAAATTTCAATTATCATAAAATAGACTCGTGGGGACTCATGTCGTTGGTGTTTATAACAGAATAATTTAACATAGATGAAGGTAATTATGCATTTGCTAAGCAACCTTTTAATTCTGGGTGAAAATAAGGGGAGGGGCTGGATAAGAGCTGTTTTTTCAATCAGGGAGGAATAAGACACGTGTTCAAATCAGTATTTTCTTCTACAGTTCGCGTTTTATTCTGTGCAAAGTTCTACTATTTAAAGCATGCAGATCTATTTATTTAATTATAATTCCCAAATATTTCAGTTTTTCTTAGTTATTTTTGTATTACCTATCTTAACAAATTTTTTTTAGACACCCAAAAAAATCCCTGTATTTTCACGGTTATCCGGGTTTTTTTCCAGATAGATGGATGAATTGATGGCAGCCCTTCTCTCAACCCACAACGGTAATAAAACAAGTTTATTTTAACTGTGTTTTCGTCCAACCTACAATCTCTCGAATTTTTTTACATCCATCTCGCTCTGCCTTGTATTTGATGACGCATCCAATTTATTATTATTTTAGTATAATAATATTTTTTTCTACACACAATACTTCGTGCGCAAGCGCAACACACGTTTGCAATGTTATGTTTGAATTTATGATAGCACTCCTGGGAGTGTTTGAATCGAAAAGGGGATGAGCCCGTTTGATGGTTTGGGCGGAACAATGCCCATGTATGGTTTACGTCATCCGGTAATCCTTGTAATGCGATACAGTTGTATGAGGTTAACAAAGTCCACTACATGGGCTCATGATGCATGGCGGATGGATTCAGAGAAGCAGTGGACGTAAATATGAACTATGTTCACAAATTGGAGAACAGGCATATAGTCGATTAGTCTCTGGAAGAAACTTTACTCGGAGTTTTATGTATTTATAAGACAAGTGGTCTGTCATACAGCACTAAGTTTTTACAGATAATTTGTATTTTAAGATATGAAAGTCAAAGTATTGTTAAATTTTTTGGAAGTTGGATATTTATAGTTTTTTTAAAATATTATATAAAAGGTTTTATATCCAAGCGTGACATAGTGGCTTGGCCGTCTGAAAGAAACTACATCTTATGACATAATTAAAGAAAGTGAATTATCGGTTATTAATGACAATCTAAGGGGTATGAGTTGATAAGGGTAATTCATATAAAATGTAGCTACATTACTGTGTAGAAGGAATGTGAATACCCAGGTAATAAATCTCATTTGGAAAACCAAACCTGGCCAAGATTCTAGCCTCGACTATCCCATCACCCGTCCAATGAGGATCTGACGAGGTAGATGGTGTAACCACTGGCGCGAGCTTTGCTGAACTATTCCATATTATTACTCTTTAGACCTATTACTGTGGGAAAAATCGTTATGGCATCTATAGATATTAAAACCCAGTCTGGATTTGTTGAATTGAGACCCGTTAAATCCAAGACTCCCATTATTATTAAAGAGGTTTAAAATTTTATAGAGAAAATTGTGATTCTTATTTCAATCTATGATATAATTAGCTTTCAGTTTATGTCATACACCCGAAAATAACATATTTTCAAAAATCAAACAACACGTAGGGTTAAATGAGCGGTTACAAGACAGTTTTTAATATTATAAGCCATGGTTTGATTCTTATATAATTAAGTTGTTTTAAATGTTGAGGTTTCTTGTCCTCTAACCGTGAGTTCTAGTAAATTTCCTTAAATATTCACCCTCCCCATACATTGTTTTCACTTTGATTTGTTTAAATAGTTGGGATTAGAAACATACTAATAAAACAAAACCCCAATATTATCAACCAGTCAATGTCCTTCCCCGTGGACATGTGGTCAGAGTGGTCCATCTCAAATCTAGGGGAGCCCAGTTTTATTTAAAAAGTTTCTGGAGAAGATATTTACTATTTCTATTATGGTTTACCTTGTGAGTCAATTAGTAAATATCAATGCACTACAGTTGAGTGTGAACAGTATGATCATAATAAGAAATGATTTTTTTAAATATAACCGTAGTTCTTTTCGGGATAAAAAAGATAAATAAAATTTTGCTGTGACCTACTCCCCGTGTACTTGATCTATCAGAATAGCTCGTGGGAGGGATAAGGTTGCGGGCAAGGCAATTGAGTGAGTTCGAAATAATATGTAGGTTTACGAATTTTGGTTTAATAGCAGTTACTAAAGAATAATACAAAGTGTAATGTAGTCGAAAGATAAATAAATAAAAGGACTAGACGCCCGCGCTCATGGAAGAGCTGGTTTAAATTGTCAATACTTAGACCAATAAAGTTGACCTATTTTGCGTGACTTCTACAGAACTCGACCTTGGGACCTTAATTACAAGTGCTATTGATGACCTGAATACAGTATGTTGCCTGATACGGTACGCCATTGGACAGCGTGCCCTTTTGCGATATAGATAGAATTGTGACAGCCTCGTTGCCAAAAAGAAAAGGTATTTCATTCAGAGCTATGGCCCCTTTTCTGGCCAACTAGTTCAATTATTGTTATGAATTGTCAGCACTCTCCTATAAGCTTTCTAATACGTTACTTGATACATGTTAAGCCAGAAATTTTAGCGCATACATCACTCGAGTTATATGAATCTAAACAAACATTCAAACATTACTCAGTGGTTATGAGATATTTAAGGTTTTACTAGTGGATACGTATAGGTATTGATAATATCGATAAAAAAGTGACAGTTGCAAAAAAAAAAATGACCTGACGTTTGATTACATAAAAGTATATATAGAATATCCTTCTTATGAAATGGTGTACTTTTCTATATTCACTTAGTTTAAAATCTATTTATTTATAAAAGGTGTGCTTATAAAATATAGGTGCATTAAACGACCCAATCAACAAAAAAGTATCAAACCAGGCTTTGTTTAGAATGCCTTTAATTATTACGAATATTGAAATATAACCATTTCTTTTTTCTGCATCAGCGGACACGCGTACTAAACTACAAAATCATACAGTCTGATTTTCTAATTACGGGAAGGACATGGTTCAATTACTGACAGCTTTTCTAAGGTTGTTTCTTCCCAAAAAGTTGTATCACTCTCTCTTCTCGCTAATTCGGGTACATCTTTAAATTCCTTATGTAATAATAAGCATATGATCGGGATGGGTGGTAAAGATAGAGGTGACTAAAAATAATATTTTTTCTCTGTTGGTATCCAAACGACACCATACGCAGTTTTTTCCCTCTCTATAGGTTTATAAATTTATTATATTCTACTTGTATTTTTGGCCCCGGACCAAGTAAATTACCACGAACCAACCCTGTTTTTTTTAAGACTACTGACCACTCAAGCGAAATTTATCGGTGGTCATAAAATTATCTAGAGCTGCCACACGCATGTTCCTTAACGCTACCTATTATGTCCTTTTTAACGGCCGTCAGGATCACTAGTATTAGACGGAGATGACAGGAACTTACAGGATTGGGAGGAACCTTTTTTTTTATCTTTATTAAACCCGCGCCGAGTCCTTTCATACTTTAAAAGCAAAGAAGAACTTGGATAATAAAACCCAAGTCACTCGAATGTCTTAGTTACCGAGAGGACTATAAAAAACCATAACATCAAAGCATCCAAGCGCAGATATTTTTTTCTCCCTGCCCCCTGCCCCTTAACCCCTCACATCAACCCCTCTCTCTCCCACAACCGCTCTCTAAAGAGGGCTAATATTTTTTTACCAGTAAAAAATATCATCCGCATATTATTTTGCTTGTATCATAAAAAAAAAACTATACCGAGCTTTTATATGTATGAACACTAAAAGATTTACGAAGGGGAATGTAATATATTACTAGCCTAACGTCTTACATTACAAGTTAAGAAACCAAAACAAGGTAAATATTTTCTATAAAACAGAAAAAAAAATTATATATAAAAAGGAAATAAGCTTGATAAAGATTATTTTAAGCTAAATATTTTCTCGTACACACTCAAACAAATAAGTTACAAAGTTAATTTAATCTGACACCTTGATTCAGATGGTAGCGTGTCTATCTTCTGAGATAAGGGTCCAGGGTACGATTCCTGGCATGACTGAAAATATATCATTGGTGAAATGTGGGTTTTCCTTTTTACAGAGTCGAAAAACTCGCCTGGATGGCTGGATGTTGTGTCTGTTCTAGATTTAAGTTAGATTATAAATAGTGAACTTATATAGTTAGTCGGTTCAGAAAGTGCACGATAAATACCTCAAATTATATTTTAAAATATTAAAGTAGCTTTAGTATATTTTTTAACCGTGTCTAGGAATAAAGAGNTTATCTGAAAACAAAAAATGCACCCGGTTGGGCGTTGAAGAAGGAATGTAAGATCACATGTTGGAAACCATCTTAAATGCAACCAGCCTGGATTGAAACCTTGACCTCGTCGCTACCAGCAGTGAATTACAATAAGAAACTGATGTTTAACAATGTCTCCTCAAGGTGTATCTTGTTCAATGTCAATAACCATGATTCGTCTGGAATTTTATTTCTCCATTGCCTACCTGGGACATAATTGCAGGTTTATATAGGATTTCCTATGTTAATATAGTACGTTTAATTCAGTGATTTTAAAGATATAATATTAAAATCAATATCATGATGAATCTATTTGATAAATGGAGAGACCCACCCACTCATCCACCCACTCACCTCTCACTCACCCACCCACCCACTCACCCACCCACCCACTCACTCACTCACTCACTCACTCACTCATCAACCCACTCATCCACCCACTCACCTCTCCCTCATCCACTCACTCACCCCCCCACTCACTCACCCACCCAATCACTCACTCACCCCCCCCCCATCCACCCATAACCGTATTTATCCAACATTTGGTCCTGAAAAGTGGTAATTTTAATTGGCAGGAAGGTAGCAGAACTGCACCATAACCAGAAAAATCTAACAATGGGAAATGTCAAGTAGGAACTCTTGGAAATGGGTAGGCTAAATTGTAAACAATTTGGAGATGAGGTAGAACATTCAAATTTGGTAGACAAGTAGAGAGACAGTTAATGATAACCATAGTAATCTTAAAATTTGATATTTTTATGTAAGCGTTGTTTAAATGAGGGGTTGTGTGGGTGGAAATTTCCAAAACTAATACAAACAACTTTGTTTTGTGTATAAAACTAAAATTCGGCAAGAAATTATAAAGACAACTCCAAATACCCAAAGGAAAGTGAATAATTTAAATTGAGAAAATAGGGAAGGAATGGTGTGGGAGACTTGGGGGGGGGGGGGGTGGGGGTATAAGATTCTTTATTTTTAACACTTCTAAATCTTNATTTACTATTTAGTCAGGGTGCTGGTGAAGTAGGGTGGTTTCAAAATTCCCATAGCTAAGATAATAAATTGATTTTCAGTGTTGTCACCTTTAACATTCATATAGGTCTGACCCTTTAATTTCAAACAGTAAATGAGGATATTTATAAAACTGATATAAAAAAACCTTTTTTGTATGATTTAGAATATGACATGTGAGTCAATTGATCTTCCCGGAGAGCCAAATGACGTCTGAACATATATAATTTAGAACCCGTGAAATGAAAGTGATCAAAATAGATTCAACTAATATAACATTACTTTTCGGAATGGCTTAAAATTGAAATTTAGCAAGCTTTAATAAACTCTATGATATATTATGAGCAAATAAATCTTAAATTTCAAAATGGAAATGTGGGAACTGAATAAAGGTTGGTGGTGTGGGGAGGGTGGGGTAGTTAATTATTATCTTCCCAAATTTATTATGTTATATTTTTATTAGTATGGAATAAAATTAAAATTTGACAAATTTGTAGAATGACAGCTCCACAATAACTTATAAGCTGGATAGATTATAATTTAAAAATAGGTGGAGGGAAATGGTTAGTATAAAAATAACTTCTTAATATTATTATTAGCACCGCGTCTTACTACCCGTTCGGGTTATACGCACTTACGCTAATGTGTAATGGTAGGGTGAATGTGAGATGAAATGGAGGACCTACAGTTTAACGTGGAATCCGAACCACGGTGGAGACCTGGCATTCCTCACATTCACAAGATGTATTGTCAGAGGTGAAGGAATGGTTTGGTAATCAGATAAATCTCTGCCGGGACCGAGGATCGAACCCCGGCCGCAACTTCTTAATATGTTAGAAAATTTGAGTTTTGTGTAAGCAGACGAAAAAAATAAAAGAATACAAAAATTAAAGTTGATCTTAAAGAGTATCCATTAGCGGTGCGCTAGAAAAACTAAAAATCGAGAGATAAATTAGTGCCTTAGAGACATATTATTTAAAATACAGGCAAATTCTGGTGACATTGCCCAGTGAGCCATGATGCTCTTTGAAAAATCATGATGCCTCTTATTAAATATGTTCTGTCACAAAGTATGCTGTTTATTATGCACTTTAGTAAACTTTGATGAGCTTTCTTCCAAAATGTTTCTGTAACAATGTGTATTAGTTCTTTTATTTTGTTTTATGATCGTGCTTAGGTAAAAATTGCGTTGTCAATGGATGGCGGTTTTTATGCACTCATTCGAGGTAATATTTTGTATCATATATTTTATTATTTATTTTAATCCAACACATTAGCTAAGTTAGTAGCTTGTCTGTATTATAAGTTAAAGGTCCCGGGTTCAATCTTTGGCATGGCCGAAAAAATTATCAATCGTGAAATGTGGGCATACCCTTTCACAATGACGAATTAATGGCCGAGAATGTCTTGCTTGTCCTAGTATTAAGTTAGAATATAAGGCATACAGAGCTAGGACAGGCCAAGAAAGCCGGTAGTGGAGCATATATGGCTTAAATAAAAAGTTACCCAGACCACATGCTGGAAACAGTAATGGATGTAAATATTACATTTCTTCTATTCCATTAACTTTTATTTATTTATTTATTTATTTATCACCGCGTCTTACTACCCGTTTGGATTATACAATTAAGTACTAACTACGCTAATTAGTTAGGAATTGGGAAGGTCAACTATAGAGGAAGTGAACCCACATTTGCATGGAAGGAGAGTGAAAAACTATTAAGGGAAAACCACCCCTAGTTAACTCGAGCGAGATTATAGCCGCAATCTCCCCGTAATCGGCAGTCTAGTTTAACATGAAACTAGTGCGCTAGCTAACTTAGCCACCGAGGTGGGTTTCCATTAACTAACATGATTAATATTTTATCGCCATATTAAGCTCAGGATTGTAGGAGGAGGAATTATCAAAAAGTGTACAGGGAATGTTGAACGTCATAATTTGATCTAGTGTTGATGATGCTTAGCCGTGCACAGAACAGGTCAAACTGCTAGTCCTTAAACAATTATAAAAAGATAGTCTTACGTTGTCACAAAATTATTTTTTTAATATGTTTATATTTATATTTTATAATTTGTTCTTACGTATAATATATATATTTTTAAATCGTCCACAACTTCGTCTATTTGGTTTACTCCCGAAAATGGCCTGTAGGAATTTTACTGCCAGGATTTAGATTTAAAAAGGTTGTTAAAGTATAATTCTATCTATAATATCAAACAAGGAAAAGTTGATTTTGAAGTGAAAGTCAATGCTGTCCAGGTGCAAAGCGTAGGATGAGTGTCATAGAATGCACTGTTCATTTTCTTTCCTTTACTTTCATTTCGTATATTTGCTCATAAGTGTGATGACGCTTAGAGTTTGTTTTATTTTGCATTGCATTGCATCTTACTATCCGTTTGAGTTACACGTTTTTGCAATAATTACGCTAATGGCTTAAGGATAAGGAAGGTTGAATTTAGAGGAGGTGTTCCTGCATCTGCGTGGAGAGTAGGAAACCATTTAGTAAAAAAAAAAAAACACTCTTAGTACACCCGACCAGGATCGAACGTGGATTTACTCATCATAGGCAGTCTAGGATATTGTGAGTGTGGTACCTTAGACGATGCGGCAACTTAAGCGGTTCTTAAAGTACTTATTTATGCGAGTCAAAGATGAAACCCGCTTCGTAAAATAGTTATGAATTCACCAGCTAGACAGCGTCGTTAACCTCAATTTTTACAACCGCACTTGCACGTGCAAATACAAGCATAACATAGTGCCTTTGAGTTATGAGTGTTAATATAATACATTTTTACTAAAAAAAAAATATCCAACAAAAGATTCCGCTGCGTTTGAGATTACTGTGCAGTAATGAAAGTTTTTTTATTTAAAATTGTCTTCTTCAGGATTCAACAATCTCTGGAGATAAATTATTACTGGTATATCTTCATTATACGCCATAGACTGAGCAAAAACGCGGAAACCCCTTGTTGCTCCTATCAGAACCATCTGTCATTCGCTTGTAGTTTCCAAGTAGCACGCATAACCACAACCGTGGTGATGTCTGCAGCCGACATATCACGTCTAGCCCTGCCCTACTCCACTCCCTCTTCCATTAAAACCTACGCAGTAACATTTCCATTTCAAAGCCATATTTAATTTAAATTGATATGATAATAAAATAGATCATTTTATTAGACTAGTTACAGTGACCGGAGTAAAGGGGTCTTTTAAATGGTTAAAAATACACTATTTTGACCGTGGGAATTGACTAAATAATTTATAATTTGTGTTATGGGTAGTTATCGTTGAGGTAGTTATTAACTTCAGAAACAAAATAAATATATCCTATAAAATCACTAGTATTTACCAAATTTGGTTGAAATTAATTTTAAATATTAATGACTATCATGGAACTAGCTCCCAAAAGATCAAAAAGATAAAAATACTTAGCGGTTATTTGTGTGTTGAGCCTTTTTTGTATCGGTGATTAATATGATTCAATACGCGGTTAGGTAGCCGCGTGCTATAACAAGCTACCATAATTTCGTGTTGGACTAGACTGCTGAAGACGGGAAGATCGGGGTTCGATCCCAGTCGAGTGCACTGAGGGACGTTTTCCTAAATGGTTTTATACTCTCCTTCCCTGCAAATGCAGGTGCACTTCCGCTCAATTAAACCTTCCTGATCCCGGAATCATTAGTTTAATTTGTACTTAAACGTATAACCTAAGCATGTAGTAAGACGCGGTGTTAAAAATAATGATATAATTGTACCTCATTAGTCATTATACTACTTTGTTAGCGTCAATTATTATAACTAACCAATTTAAACATTTAAGGCACACTTAATTTCATAAAAAAATAAAAAATAAAATGACTACACAATAATTATATTTTAAGGACAGGAAATTGGTCTAGCAGGATTGTTCGAAATCAGTTAAAACAACATTTTAAGAAACTTGCCAACTTTAAACATAATTTTTTTATAAAAAACCAAACTGTTTTATGTTACATCAATTAAAATAAATGTTTGTCAACTTTTTTCAATGGATGTAGTGTATTTAGGATAATTTTTCAAGGCCAAACATGAAAAACCATATTTTTTACGATGTTGGACATCATTGTCCTAAATATATTGAGACAGACATAAATAGTTAAAATATATAAATACGAGGTTTAATAAAAACGACGTAACTTAATCGTACTTCAGGCTTGGATAAAATCTGTTATTAATTATTTATAGGTTTTTAAAAGCCACACGCACACTACTACACAATTACACACAGACAGATGGTTTTCTCTTTAGTGGGAAAGTAATTACGAGATATATAAGCTGACCTTCTAAAGAATATACATTTATATGCAACTAATATAATTTGATTCCTCTTCTTTTTATTCCTTTTGTTTTATTATTTTTGTATTTATTTATTTATTATTATTATTGTGCTACTCAAATTTTAACCATTTTGAAAATGAACATGTTCAAGGTGGTCCACTTAACTTTAATTCAATTCCTTAATTTCATTGAGAGTTCTTTTGATCTATGACAAGTGTTTGAAAACCCTCCCGTACCACTTGGAATATTGAAGTCACATGTTTAGTAAACATTCTATACTAATTTGAAAGATTAAAAAACCCACACTAACACAACGCCGTGAGATATATTGTGTAGGCAACTTGACTAGCTCTCATGTTTACAAAATTGCATAGTGTTAATAAATTAAACTATAGCACCGCCTCCTACTTGTTCGGACTATAAGCTTAGGTACTAATTACGCTAATCGGTTAGGAATTGTGAAAGTTGAATTTAAAGGAAGTTACCCCATATTTGTGTGGAGGGAGAGTGGAACACCATTTAGAAAAAAACCACTCGTAGTTCACCCGACCAAGACTAGAACCTTGATCTCCCCATCTTGGGTAGTCTAGCACTACATGAAACTATCGCGTTAGACAACTACGCCACCAAGGCGGTTATTAATATATGAATTGAGTTCATGAGAATTAAGTTATTTATCGTAACTTTATGTTTCGCGATATATTAATCTATTTCCTTTAGAAAAAAATTGTAAAAATAAATAATTAAAATACGTCATTTGGTTGTTTAAAATTATTTTACATAGACATGTATTAATTTATTTATTTGGGCCTATTAAAAGTTGATCAAATAGAAAACACTATGGAGATAAAGATTTTACTAAAAATAATCTCTCTCATCATATCTAGATAATATGAAGCCCCTGCCCTTAGAATAAGAATAAAAAATATATACATATATCTTATGGATCAAAACATTTTAAACGCAAAACAATGGTATGGTTTTCATATTAGTGCAGTAAGTAAAAGGCATAAAACCACTGAAATATGCATTTTGTGATTAAAAGATGAGCTTTGGAACATACCTCAATTGGACCCTCCTGAAAATTTCTAGAAGTGGAGACATTGATTCCGACACTGTAGGTTCAAAATGTCGTTAGATGCATTCTTAAAATTCGTTATAACTCAACTTCTAATTATTCGATTTACATTTAAATTATTTTAAATTAAAGATATTTGCTTGTGCTTTATTTAAATTTAATAAAGCTATTGATAATTTATATTCTTCAATTTATGGGATTTAACAATAAGTTACTAGTAAATATATGCTACAATATTACTACTAAGAGTAAGAGTCTTTTAAGAATGGTGAATCATGTTTACTGATTACATTCTCCATCACAAGCACACAGGGTTGTGCACTTCATATTCTGTATTCCACACTTACATCTAACGTTGCAGCCTTTTTTTTTTTTGCAGCAACACGATATCAATTGGATGGATTTTAATATGAGAGGTAAGGTTGTCCAAGTGTGTGACCAGCCTTCGGGTGACTTGGACCAAACCCATTCAGCAGGACTAGGACTATCCTGTGTTGGCAGGAGGGATTGGACCCACACTCTTGAATGGAAACATGCTTGCTTGACATGAAGATGCAAATTGTTTGCTGTAGGAGGGATCATTTCCATCGTTTTCTTATTTTTGGTGAATAGTGCTCTTTTGGCCTCATTCACAAATGCATGTTCGTAGGATCTGTCATACAGGATGAGTAAAAAATTGTCCATCTTGTGCGTTACAGAGTCCTGATTTTCCTTGGAAATATTAACAAAATCCTCCGTGGCTTTAGGGAAAGCTGTTCACGCATCTCATGCTTTTAATTTACCTCTTCTTCTGCTGAAGGAAGTTATGGTGTCACAACCACGCATAGCATGGAAAACCAAGAATTCTCTTTCTTGTGTAGGCCTTAGTGAGTTAGTAATCTTGTGCAGTGGAAGGTATCTAAGATATTCTCCACATCCAAAGGGAGACATAGCTACTATAGTCCTAAATCCTGATTCAGTGATAATCCTATTACTAAAACATCAGTATTGGTGGCACGAATCGGCACCCTCGCATGCCCGAGTTTCACAGAATAGGTATAATGCATAAAAACACGGGTATCACATCTTCATTATTGCAGGGGATAATACTCTTTACATCTTCCCTGTCTGGACAGCAAATCACATCACAACCCAGAGTAGAGTATACAGCCATATTTGTACTTCCAATTGATATAGTTTTCCTTCCTGAAATTTAAAAAAAAACTCTTCCTTGTTTTCATCCAGCCTTAAATGTTGTTCTCAGTTTCTCTTTTTGGGGAGTGGTGCATTTAAACATTATCGAATTCTAAGTCTAGTGTTAAGCTTCACTCGATTGCCTTTTTACAAGCTGTCACATTTGTATATATCCCACACTACATCAATGCACTGAACATATTATTTATGTTTTTCCATGTATGGTAGGTATTTGTTCTCGACATATTCTTGAATTACAGTATGTGTATCACCAGGTTTGATCATATGAACGACTGTTGCTCCATCAAATACCTTGGCATCTACTGAAGGTTCTGAAGGGGGCAGTAATGTGGATATGTGGTTAATTAGCACCTTGCTCAAGTCAGCCTTATTATAGGTACGTGGATGCCCATAAGCAAAATGTACAGGTGGGAAAGGTTGGTTCTCATGGTGGAAAAAATAATCCAGGTCTCCTCCCCTTTCTTGGCAAGCAATATGAAAACGGCTGAAGAAGGCATAATCGGTTTTCAAGGATAATTTCTGAGCTTTGTCTTTTAGCATTTCTGTTTCAATACGCCTCTTGAACGTCGGTAGGATTTCAAACTTTATTTTCTGAAATGAGAAGTCGTTTTCTCAAAAATTCTTAGAATTGTTCTTGTCCTTTCTTTTCAATGCCCATGATTGAAAGTTCCACCTTATCACTGGGGCCTACACATGAAAGAGGATTCTAGGCATTACGTACTATGTCTGGTTGTGACACCATATCTTAACTTCAGTTGAAAAAGAGGTAAATTAAAAGCATGGGATGCGTGGACGGCTTTCCCTAAGGCCATGGAGGCCTTTATTGATATTTCCAAGGATAACTTGAACTCAATAATGAGCAATGTCGAAAGCTTTGTAGTCATCTTGTATGACAGATCCTACGAACATGAGGCTAAAAGAGCACTATTCACAAAAAATAAGAAAACGATGAAAATGATCCCTCCTACAGCAAATACTTTGCATCTTCAAGCCAAACAAGCATGTTTACATTCAAGAGTGTGGGTCCAATCCCTCCTGCCAACACAGGATAGTCCTAGTCCTGCTGAATGGGTTTGGTCCAAGTCACCCGAAGGCTGGTCACACACTTGGACAACCTTACCTCTCATATTAAAATCCATCCAATTGATATCGTGTTGCTGCAAAAAAAAAAAAAACTGCAACGTTAGATGTAAGTGTGGAATACAGAATATGAAGTGCACAACCCTGTGTGCTTGTGATGGAGAATGTAATCAGTAAACATGATTCACCATTCTTAAAAGACTCTTACTCTTATTAGTAATATTGTAGCATATATTTACGAGTAGCATTTTGTTAAAACCCATAAATTGAAGGATATAAATGGTTCATAGCTTTATTAAATCGATGAAAATTTATTTATATCCTTTAGACTAAATCAGGGCCAAACCTATGCACGCGGGCGCCATGGCACCCACCAAACCTTTTAGAGCCTGCCCGCCACTTTTTTAAAACAGCTGAAAAATTCTTGACTTATAATTTTAATCTGACACTTTTCCCACAAAAATCAAGTTTGTGCTTATCTACAGGTATATTGTTCTCAAGAAGTTGGCGATTGAAAGGCCTCCTCTTTCCAATCACTCCCTCTCATTCCTTTTTCTTTGCCGGCCATTTTCAAAATGTACTTTATTACTAGGAACTATAATTATAATCACTAATATCATGCTAATACTTCTATTTCCTTTGTAAATATCTTGCATAGGTCCACCCAGTTTTGTTGCCGGAATAAACAAAGAATAAATGTATATTTTTAAAACGTACCTAAGCACCAAAATGGTGGTTAGTTGTTAGATTATTTCCTTGTGTATTTAATTTGTTCTTGTTAAAACAGTAAATATATCAGTATTTTATTTATTTATTTATTTACATTGACTTTTAGTTTGGTAAAAATGGTTTCAATTGTTTAAATTTGCGTTATTTTACATGCGAATTTAAAAGGGATTTTTTAAATTTTAAACTCACAATTTTTGTAAATAATTTGTATTTTTTTGTGTTTGTTATTTGCATTATGAATTATGTTTGGCTATAAATTTACCTAAAAAAATGTGTTTGGTGCCCGCCGCACTACCGTTAGTTTTGAATGTGCTCTAAGGTACAAAAAGGTTCGGGACTTCTGGGCTAAATTATTTCTTTGTGGTGACATAATTAACAAATGATAACACATTTTAACCACCTTATTTCTGATACTCATTGTTTACAAGGTGTTTGCTTTTTCTTTATTTCAATTTTTTGTTTTGCTCATATCTCCCTACTTTTAGATATTTTCAATATTAATGATATTATAATCCTTTTTCAAAAGGAAACGTTACTGCCAATTTCTACCATCATTGCAATTTACGAAAAGAATGGCATAAAATAAAGTTCCTGCTAGTCAAAAAAGTTAATCCAGTCTAACACTGATCACAAAGGTATCCTAAGCATACACACTAATGTAAAACCGTTAATGACCTTAATTTATTTTTCACTATTCAGTGTTTACCATATTAAGTATAACCTGAAAATGGCTACAAATGACCACTCATCTGCACATACCAAACAGAAAAATGACGTGTTTTTACTTATATGCATAGTACAGACTATTTAGGCATACCATATTAAAGCAGATACATTATCTTTTTGTTTGAACTATATTTCTATTAGAACAATTAATTTCAATATATTGCTTCATAAATGAATATTTAAGAGGCATAGTAACATTAATATTGAAACTATCTAAAGAGTTAAAGGAGACACGAACAAAACATAAATAAAAAATAAAGCACAAGCAAACATCTTTAAATTTTTTAAATTAAAATGTAAATCGAATAATTAGAAGCTGAGTTATAATGAATTTTAAGAATATATCTGACGCCATTTTGAATTGGCTACCATCTTGAACCTGCAGGGTTGGAATCAATGTTTCCACTTCCAGAAATGTTCAGGAGGGTTCAACTGAAGTATGTTCCAAAGATCATCTTTTAATCAATAAATGCATAGTTTAAATGCTTACCTACAGCACTATATATTTATTAAGTTATAATTGATCACTCATATAGTAAAATATAATTTAAAATCAATATATTTTACCAAATGGATCTACTTAAACCAATTATTTGAAGATTAAATGTTAAATTGTATAGTTTAAGAAATGTGGCTTTCCATTACTAAATTGCAACTAAGTAGTTCATGAGAAAAGATCATTTGTATTTTTTAATTTACTTATCAATAGTCACCATTGTTATAAAACTACCAAAAACTATAATACCCCAATGACGGGTAGATCAGGGTTTAATCTTGGTTGGATGCACTGATGGTGGTTTTTTCTATAAGACAATTCACTGTGCCTCCACGCAAATTTGAGTACACTTTCTCTAAATTTAATCTTCTTCATCCATAACAAATTAGAATAACTATTACATAGGTGTACAATCAGAATGGGTAGTAAGATGTGGTGATAAAAAAGCTTTCATGGTTCAAAGTTATTAAATCGTTACCCGACAGTGCAAGTGTTCTGATGACTTTAAAAAATTGTAAAACTAGGTTTGATTTTATAGGTCCATGTTGATACCAATAGGACTCTGTGGCCTTGGGTTTAAGTAAAAACAGTTATATAATGTGTAATTCTTGAACATTAAGATAACGTATCGGCTTTTCAATGGGCAGTTCCATTAAATAGTCAAAAAATCAAATATTTTTATATCATACAGGAAAGCCAGATTTATTTTATATTCTAAATCAAAATGTATTCCGCTTATTATTCCTCGTAAACCATAGCAAACACATGTGTGCTGTTCTGGGAGGAAATTATGTTCGTTTTGTGTGTTCACTTAGTTACAGTTATATAGTAATTACAAACTTTCACCACAATTTCTCATTAAACATTCAAACAAGTTCTCAGTTATGTGTGCAATTGTGTTTGGCAATTGTTTAGAACGCATCTGATGAGAACTAAATAAACGATATACTCCAACCCACTTCGGCGGCCGCATGGTCTAAAGCGTCACTCTCGTGTTAGATTAGACTACCGATGACGGGGTTATCGAGATTCAAGTCTCGGTTGGGTGTACCGAGGGTAGTTTTTCAAAATGGGTTATCACTCTCCCTCTAAGCAAGTAAGGGTACATTTCCTCAAATATAACTTTTCTGATCCCTAAAATCATTAAAGTATTTAGTGTATAGGCTTACAACCAAAACGGTTCTTAAGACGCGGTGCTAAAATAAAGATGTACTTCAGTAATGATGAGTGCGTGTAAACAGACCCCTGCTCTCGTGACAATTCTATTATCCGTGACTTGCGGGAGAGATTGATGCTCATTCGAATTATCAACTTTTTCGAACCCTGAAGGATATCCTGTAATTAATTACTCGAAATATTTTCATAATTGAAATCATATTAACCCTTTTTTTAATATCTTATTTTGAAACTGGGTGACCTGGCGGTCTAGGGGTAAGGTGTCAGACTTCTGTGCTGGGGGTCCGGGGTTCAATCCCCGGTCCCGGCACAGATTTATCTGATTACCAAATCCTTCCTTCACCTCTGACAAGACGTGTATTAATCACAACTTATGAATGTGTGGAATGCCAAGCCTCCACCATGGTTCGGATTCCAAGTTAAACTGTAGGTCCTTCATTTCATCTCCCAATCACCCTACCATTACACACTAGCGTAAGTGCGTATAGCCCGAACGGGTAGTAAGACGCGATGCTAATAATAATATATTGAAACTGCTTGTACAAGGGCTAAAACTTCAACCATGTCTAGTCTTGTATGCCGTTAGCGGGGAGTTAGAGGACGGAATTTTTCTCTTTTCCGCCATGTAAATCTGGGTAGGCTATAATTCCTATACATTTCTACTTTTACTCATTCCCACACTATTAGTGAAACCATGTTAATATCTCAGACAGTTAACAAGACGTGATGCACAAAAATAAATAAATAAAAAGCTAATATACTGCTTATTATTGATTTCATTCACTAAAAAATATGCCTGGATGTGGGGATTGAACCCAAAACCTTTGTATTAAAGGGACACAACTATACCAATAAGCTGAATAGGTACAATTTCCATGTAAATTTAACTTTTATCAACTATAATAATGATAATATTTTTTAATGATAGTAATTCATAGAAAACGTGAATTTCAACGCGTTTTGCACGGAGGACGAAACTTTGTGAATGCCATTTATGTTTATATCCCGGCACTATTTCTAGTTTCTAAAACAACTTAATGTATAACATCATGACTGAAGAAGACAGGTGGGATCATGGAGAAGTCAAAGTCGTGCGGTTAAGGCGGGAGTATAGGGGAAGCGATAAAAAGTTTCAGTGAATTTAGTGAAATATTTAAAATCTGTTAGGATGTATAAGTTTTAGGGGACCTGGCGTTCTAGGGGTAAGGTGCCAAACCTCTGTGTTGGATGTCCAAGATTCAAATCCCGGTTCCGGCCCATATATATTTGATTACCTCTGGAAAAGTGTATGATTTCACGCTTTGTGAATGTGTGGAATGCCAGGCCCCCACCGTGGTTCGGAACCCACGTTTAACTGTAGGTCCTCTCTGCTTTCCATCATCATCATTCTCTCGTATCATCCTACCATCTGGCGATAATGGAATTCTCCTTAATGGTGTCCCCACCCCAGAAATGAACTCCTCCATAAACCAGGAGAGCAGAGGTCAGATATGGTCGGAGGGCCAAGATATAGAGCATTAGACCCCCTGCACCCCTCATATCTTTTTTTTTTTTTTTAGAATTACGTCCTGTTACCCATTCTGGCTAATAAGTNAGAATTACGTCCTGTTACCCATTCTGGCTAATAAGTTTATTGAATAACTGCACTAATATGTTAAGGATGAATAAGGTCAAAATTATGTGGAGTGTACTCACATTTGCGTGGAGGAAAAGGGGAAAACTAATCTCAGTACATCTGACCAGGGTTCAAACACCAATCTCCCCGTCTTTGGCAGTCTTATCCGTTGCGAGAGTGCGGGAACTCAAACGGGTGAAGTTTTCATCTTACTTGGAATATTTCGAAGATGCGAAGGTTATTGTGGGTTTCAAAGTCAAAGCGGGGGCGATTACGTTTTGAGCTTTGACCTCGACATTTTGAAGTTTCGCAAACCGATAGTAATTTATATTTTAATATGTCCATAAATACATATTATAGATAGTTTGTTCTTATTATAGTGTTAATAATAAGCAAGTAGGCCTATAGCTTGTTGATACATTATATATTAATGGTGTAATAGATGGTACTGTCCTTAACTCCACCCAAATACGTTATTATTACTATTATTTATATTATATAGGTCCTATTACTAGCATGGTAGAACTATTGGTTAGTAGGGATTATTTTAAAAGTGTAGGCGTTGCCTTTAAATCAAAGAATTACAACAGGGTAGCGGAAGGCATAATTTTATATCTTCAATCAAACTAATTGCTAGTACTTTTCTCAATATCTATTCTACCAAATTTGTTTCCCTTGAATCAGATATTTAAACCTTTGATTTAGTGTTTACACTAAAACATGCTATTAAGAAAATAATACAAATTAATTAATATATAGGTAAATAGTACGTTCTTGAAGCAATTTTTTTTTTTTAAATTCAACGTTTTAGATAAAAGATAAGGAAAGTGAGCATACTATGGCGTTTCTTCAAACAAGACACCCATTCTCAGTAGAGAATATCTTTTCACTTGTTCTCGAAAGTTCATCTCTGTCTTTGTGATGAAATATTCTGGTGGCGTTGAATTCACCATGCAGCTATTCCATAATGCCTCGAGAAACAGCTTGGTAAATAGTAGCAGCAACTAGGAGAGGAGCTAAATCAAGCCAGGACTAGCCTATCCGCAGGAACACGCGAACACACAAAGCATGACCTCATACCTGAAGGGAATGTAAAATGAAAAAAGATCGTTTTCAAAGGGAAGGATTGATTAATTCTTTCAGTAGCTCTCACATTGGTTGTGTTGTTTATTTTAGTACTACTATAGAATGAAAGTTTTATTTGAAACCGTAAATCGAAACTATGTTCACCAAATGAGTTCTTACATTAAAAGAGTGACATTATTTTAAAAACTATGAGCCAAGTTAAGCACCAATATTTTACTTTTTTTTTTAAGTAGCCAATTAATTGTCACTAGGTATAAATATTATAATGTTAAAACCATAGTAAATTTCTTGTGAGTAACTAGTTATAAAGTGTTTTACTTCATTTAGTTGAGATATTTAAGGTACAGTTCCTGAACCTACTGATTATATCATCACGCGGTTTATATAAACTAACTTAAATCTAGCACAAACACAACATCCAGGTCCCTGCCATTAATTCACCACTGTGATAGGGTAAAACCACATTTCACTAATGATAAAACTTTAGGCCATGCCAAGAGTTGAACCCAAGACACTTGGTTTAGTAGGCAGACCCACTAAAAACTGAACTAAGGTTTCAGGCCTTTACTTATACCTGATCCATTCATGTATTGTCTTCACCGCGTCTTACTAATTAGAGTGTGTATATGACTGACCTCTTTGCCTGGTGGTCAGCGTCCCTGGCTACTGATCTAGAGGTCCCAGGTTCAGTTCCAGTTTGTACCATAGATATTTTTCCCGTAAGGGGAACCGTTCTTACGGTCACCATATACTAATTTATTAGGCTTAGACTAGGTTTGAAATTTTCGCCTGTTCCACACATTCATATTCACCATCCACACGTCATCTCATTGTGGGTATGTCGTGTAGACAAACTCTAAGCTATACCCTGGACAACGTTATGTTCCCAAAGAGCGGCTAAAAGACTACATGCATGGTGGACCAACTATACATTGCATCTCCTACTGGTCTGGTAAAAACACACACCCCTAGATACTTACTAGCTAGAAAACAGGACTAGCCCATGTATATTTAGTAAATATTTACGTCAGTACGCCTTATAATCGAATTGTTTTTCCATTTTAGACTTGTGGTGTACCACTCCTAGCTCGTAGCCACAGAGACGATATATTTGGTTAAGTTTACACGATAAGCACGTTTCAAGATTACATGTTGTTTTTTCTCTCTTGACTACGAATTATTCTTATCTCTGGTATATGTTTCTGCTAAAAACATGATATGCTACCCTTTAGACTTGAAAATATTATCTTTTACTAGAGTTTAAATACTATATTTTTATGGGTCAATTAATATTAAATTTTCTTTACTATATATGGTAGGTAGATATAAATTATAAATATATAATCTCTTCGTTATGTATGTAAACATAATATGTATTAATATGTTTTATAGTGTCTTAGGTATTTTTAATTTATACATACCTACCATATATAATAAAACAAATTATATATATATATATATATATATATATATAATAACTCTAGTAAACGATAATATTTGCAAGTTTAAAGGGTGGCATTTTCAGGTATTTAACTTGACTCAGAACTTCATTTGAATTATCGTCACTTTACATAAACATATACTGGCTTTTTATATCTATCTTTGGTTACATATATATTAGATTATTAGACTTATATGCATATATAGCCTATATACGTTTTTAGACATATATGCAAGTATTTATATAAAGCTAAGATATTATATAGATATACAAAGTGAATTTCAAGCTCAAGTTAAAATAGTCGAGATAAATTATCTTTTACATTCAAGTGTATTTACAACTAAACAAACTCGTTTTATCAAAGAAATGTAATAATTTAAAACTAGCATCTGTTGCAAAGCGAGTCAAGCCGTTAAGTTCACACTACACTTGGTCCCTATTGACAGTGGGGTGGGAAAGAGGTTCAAATCTTGACCGGGTGCATTGGTGATAGTTTTCCCTCACACAGTTTTCCAATACTCTCTCCAGAGAGATTCTTGTAATTTTCTTCAATACCTCACGTTTTTCTTTTTGTATATTTAAATCAGTTGAAAAGTTGAGTATGGTTTTAAAGAGAGATACGATATATGCCACTAAGAATTATAAACAACCAGCATATTTAATATCAGCAACTATTTATGTATTATAATATATGCGTGCACACACACCAAAACTCATATACTTTTAAACATTACATATTACATACATACCTAATCATGCCAATGGCTCACGGGGTAGGCAAGAAACTGAATATAGCTCCAAGAAAACTTCGTACTTGATCCATCCTCACTAACTTTCTCCACACCTCCCTATCCTTGGATACATCCTTCGCTTCAACAACATCCATACACCAAGTCATACATGATATTTTATTCTTAAAACTTTTAATGTTTCTCTTTTTTCACATATTCATCTACAACATAGCCACGTCTTGCATGACCTACTCCTTCCTTTTGATTCATACAAATTTATATTCATATATTTGTTTCGTCACTTTATCCATACTCATCCTCTCATTATACGCAAACCACCGTAAGACACTTATTTCACATTTACTTATTGGATTACTTTTCAAACCACACTCCTTCAGCACCCATTCACTACGGACTCTGTCCATACGAGTTTTTCCAAATACATTTCTTAGACATCTCATTCCAACCGCATTCACCGTGATTTTGTATTTCTCCTAACAAACCCACGCTTAACATCCCAGAAACAACGTTGCCATTAACATATTTTTATATACTGCCATCTTTGCCTCTTTTGATACAACCTCATTCTTTGCAATAGTCCATATACATCGAAATGCTCTCGGAGATGCATTCATTCACCTGTCTCTTGATTTCAACAACCATCCTTCCATTTTTACAGAACAATCTGTCCAGATACACAAAACCATTCACTTGTGCTAACAGTTCTCTATGTATACTATTTACTTTAAAACATGTTTGTATATTAGATTGGATTTAAACTATTGTAAATCCTACTAGAAGTTTAATAGTATTATTTTAAAAATAAAAAAACTTTGAACATTAAAAAAAAATTGATAATGTTCTTAAACATTCATTTCTTAACATAATACGTGTGTGTGTTTGCGTCACTAAAATTTTCCTTTTTAGCAGACGTTTTTAGGAGTCGGCCTAGACCAAAATTCTGCAAATAAGTATGTTTCTGTAGTCGCAATCCAATTTTTTGTCGTGTATTTGTCTGACGCCCGTAGCACTGTAGCACGCTACGTTAAAAAAAAAAGGTAATTTATTATTAACGACAAACCGTTGAAGATGGAGTTTTGAGGACCGTTTTCAAACGTGCGGTCTAAGTTAAAATTGGATGAGGCTGCCAGTGCTACTTTACCTCCGTATTCTCATATATATGCTTGTCAAATATAGTGTGAGTCTAAATGATGCACCCTTATCCGCGAAGTGACGGGAACAGAGCGGGATCGGCTCAATGAACGTTACCATGGGAATATGCACTTGCTTCATGGAGGAGACATGTTCCACAGTATGAGTTACATTACATAATAATACTTAGCGGTTCAACAAACAATGTATCATCACAGGATTCTGGTGGGATATTACTTATAAACTATGACTAGAAAATAAATAGCACCAACATGATATATCCAACGATTGTGTCAGGGTAAAAACGTGAGACAAAAGTGGACTTGAATAAATATATATAATAGAATATAGGTAGGCCTACTGTTCACTTCACCTGTGGTCCTTAGCGCCTAGTCGCAGAAGGCATTATTTAGTAGATTGAGGAATTTAAACTACAATCTTATTTTCACAGAAAAACCTCTTTAGAAAAAATTGTTTGAGGGGGGAGGGGGGGGGGGG
>CABEEJ010004939.1:0-16925 GCA_901482245.1 Timema douglasi
AACACTGCGCCGACCGCATTTGAAATTAAAGTGACTCGACTCGTTGAAGTGTGGATGTCGAAACAAAGTTTACTGATAAAACAAGATAAGAAAGAAAGAAGAATAGAGTGGGCAACAGAATGGATCAACAACTAAAATGAAGTGTGTGCTGATTATAATCCTACAAACCTGTCGCGAGTTTTGTGCTGATGAGTGCTAAGGTTATTAGTTATTCTGTAATTAGAAATATGTCAACAAGATTTTATAAGGTCCGCCTTGGACCTCCAATACAAACTTTCGCACTGAACCAAGAATGCGTTGATGACGCTCATCCTCAGAAGGTCAACTTGACCATTGGAGGTAAGTAAAATAATAATATTCTACAACTATTTATATTAATATCGTTATATATATACGTGTGTGTGTGTGCAGTATGTTTGTCGTTTGGCCTATGTTCAAAGAATGTCCCTATCAAATTTCGTTAAAATTGTTCCATTCAATTTTACCCCAAAAGAAGAACCAACTATTATTAAAGGAATTCCACTACGATTAAAGTACTTTCGATTTATGTACCACTTAAACATTATACAAATAATTGCCAGGTTTGGCACCGCGTCTTACTACCCGTTCGGGTTATACGCTTATGTATTATTTACGCTAAAGTGTTAGGGGTGAGAAAGATTGAATTTGGAAGGAAGTGTACTTTCATTTGCGTGAAAGGAGAGTGATGATCTAGTAACCAGCTCAATCTATGGTGATGGTGACGCCTTAGACCATGCGACCACTGAAGCGGGTTTAATTTCTATTGATTTTGACTAATAGTCAAGGCCTCCATTGGGGGTATGCAAACGTTGCGTCCACATATGTAGGGCCCCACTATTTGGGGGGGGAGGAGAGTTTTCTTAATGGATAGGGGGGGGAAACAACTCTTTGGAGCTGGAAATGCTTGCTTACGCGTTCGTTTAGTAGGTTCTCCGTAGAGGCGATCTAGCGAATATTGTCAGAGTAGAAAAAAAACAACATAATCATGACGTTTGATTTATCGAACGAGTGAAGCGAGTTCTCCGTTTTAACTCCACCGATTTGCATCTGTCTTTCTGTGGTGGGTAATGTCTCACGATAGCTTTTGAACGCATTAACCGATTTAATTCAAACTTGGCAACTGTTGTTCTTTGTATTATTATTTTTATTATTATTATTATTATTATTAGCACCGCGTCTTACTACCCGTTCGGGTTATACGCACTTACGCTATTGTGTAATGGTAGGGTGATTGTGAGATGAACTGGAGGACCTAGAGTTTAACGTGGAATCCGAACCACGGTGGAGGCCTGGAGTTCCCCACATTCACAAGATGTCTTGTCAGAGGTGAAGGAAGGATTTGGCAATCAGATAGATCTGGGCCGGGTTGTTCTTTGTAACTTTATACAGATCACATTCGTTGGGAAAGAATTCGAACGAAGGGTTGGGGAGAAATCAGCCTTTATATAATTATTACGGTTATTTATCTTTTAGGGCACTTCCTGATATCTTGTACGGCTGAAAATTTGTATATACAGTAGCCCCATGGCTTCTTTGGTGCTGACTGACAACTCACAGCCGACTTCTGACAGTCAACATTTAGGTGTATACCTAAATTTTGACTGTCAGAAGTGACAGCTGCTAAACACATGTTTTTTTCAGATCATATGGCTTGGCGTAGAGATACATAATTTGGTCTGGTAACTTTTCAAAGCCGTCAGCTTTCAGCTGTGAGCTGTCAGTCAGCACCAAAGAAGTCATGGGGCTACTGTAGGTACAAACTACTGTAATAACATCAACCAAAAACTGAGTATTTAAAAAAATTAATTTTTGTGTTAGGAGGGGCAGATAACTAGGGACCCCGCAAAATAGGTTTGCCCAGGTCCCCACGTCCACTGAGAGCGGCCCTGCTAATATTTTTCTCTGAATAGATTTTTTAGAATTGTATTAAATATGCATTTATAAATAAAACCGTTATGTCGTCTGATCGTCGCTGTCAATCCTATTCAGCTTACAGAACAGACGAGGGTGAGCCTTGGGTGCTACCGGTCGTCCGTAGGACAGAGCTGCAAATGGCCGCTGACGAGGAACTCAACCACGAGTACCTTCCTGTGCTGGGTCTGGGATCCTTCAGCTCCGCGGCGACGTCCCTGTTATTAGGGGCCGATAACTCCGCCCTCTTGGAAGGAAGGGTAACATTGTATTATTTCTTGGACTAGAGTGTGTGAAACGCGAGAAAAGGCCGGTGTATTTGTAGTTTATATAGGGAAACTTTTTTTTTTTTGACAAAATAAATCAAAATATTTCTCCAGTAGAAACATAGAGTTTAATTTTCTTCACACGGTGATAACAGTTTTTGAATATCTGTCAAGGGTGTCCTGGAATTTAATGACAACTTTTTCTCTTCATTTAAAAAGTGTATCATCTAATGCCGTTACGCTCATGACGGATATTCAACAAATGTTGATATTAGCATGTGAAGAAAATTAAACTCTATGTTTCTAATGGAGAAATATTTTGATTTATTTTGACCAAAATAATGTTTTGCTATAAAAGCTGCAGAAAAACTGGCCTTTATTGTGACCCATACACCCACCCACCTTAAACTCCCTCCGTTAAACTCATTTGATCACGAGAGCCTAGTTATTATCATTATTAACACCGCGTCTTACTACCCGTTCGGGTTATACGCACTTAAGCTAATGTGTAATGGTAGGGTGATTGTGAGATGAAATGGAGGACCTACAGTTTAACGTGGAATCCGAACCACGGTGGAGGCCTGTCATTCCCCACATTCACAAGATGTGAGTGCCTAGTTGAAAATCAAAAATACTGAGGTGACTGCATGGTCTAATACGCTACTCTTGCAGTGGACTAGACTGTCAATTAAGGTTAGCAATGTTCGAATCTTGTTCGAGTGTACCGAGGGTGGTTTTCCCTAAATGGTTTACTACTCTCCTTCCACGCGAATACGTGTACACTTCCTATAAATATAAGCTTCCTAATCCTTAAAACCACTATCGTCATCAGTACATAAGAGTATAACCTGAAGTCGAAGTTGAGGGCGTGTAGGACCGACCCCAATTGCCCTGGTCAAGGGATTGGTGGAAAGGGATTGCTGGGAAGATGAAGTCACCTCTGTCGAGTATAATCTCTTGTCTTTCATTCTTCCTCACAGGTTCTTGGGGTGCAGACTGTGAGTGGGTCCGGGGCTATCCGCGTGGGGGCAGAGTTCTTGACCCGGCATGTGCTCCACTACGGGACGTTCTACACGTCTTCACCAACGTTCAGTAAGTCACTAACCGACCCCGTGGTGTAGGGGGTTACGACACCTGACTATAGGAGTTCCTGGTTTGATTCCCGGTAGGTATTGTTTCCCGAAAGTGAAACTACCCCAACCGTCACCAGGGTTTCGTTAGTCAGGCCTAAGTGTTTCCACTGGTTCCACACCCTCACACTCACTATCAGCATCACCTCATTTCATCGGGACATAGAAAGAGCCTCCACGGAAAGGATGTACGATCAGTACGTTCAGGCGTCCCCTGGACAACGGTACATTAGTACTGGCTAATATTCAAACTTTGACCTTGCCGTCATTGCCAAATGTACGATCTTGATATTACTTTTACTATAATTACAGCACCATTACACTCATATTGGGGCATGCTTAAAAGCATTATGAATATAAAATTATAAAAAAAAATATGTAGATTGATCAATATTGTGGACCTAAAAGCTAGTATCTCCACTTGTTTATTAAACTCCTGTTTACATTTTTCTTATACATCTAGTTCTATAAACAAAGATAGTGAGTGTCCTACTGGGTCGGATACAAGTAATTTCAGGTTTCGTGTACTATCGCTAGAGTGAGTTGACAACCAACCTTATTACCGCCAATCTACTGAGAGACTTCACTTAGTATTGTTACGTAGTTTTTTTATGTTTGATTTTTTTACTATTTCTTATCTTAAAAATACCAATGCCCGATGTAGCCAAATGGCTACATATTAAAAAAACTAAAATATTTTTTTGGAAGCTATAGGGCTACAGGGATTTTTAAATAAATTTCTAAAAATAAATTATTTCTTAGAATATAATTTAGTTACTAATTTGAGCTGGAAAGGGTTAACCAAAAACGAGGTAATTTTTTTTTTTATCACCGCGTCTTACTACCCGTTCTGGTTATACACCTATGTACTAATTGCACCGATGATCTTAAGGGATTAAGAATGTTGTATTTAGAGGGTTGTACCCACATTTGTGTGGAGGGAGAGTGGAAAACCATTTTGTAAAAACCACCTTCACTACACCCGACCTATACACGAATCTCTATATCCCTGTCATTGGCAGTCTAGTCTAACACCAGAGTAGCGCGTTAGACCATGCGGCCACTGAAGTGGGCTATACTGCTATATATATGGGATTCTTTAGCTGGGGGCAATCAGCGAGACATTTCCCGCCTCCACCCCAACCCCAATAATTTGCTCTAATGAGACAGACTTACCACCGTAAAATAAACAATCAATATTGTTTTATTCATAAAATTCAAAATCCACGTTTGAATTTTTAAAAATTCCATGGCGGGAGCCCACAAACGAGCTATACCGACCAACGTTAGCGATAATAGTGCCAACATTTGCGGATAGAGGGTGTCGTGGGGTCAACACAATGAACCCTCCATCCGTTAATCTCGGTTTTCTAGACCGGAGCTGTTACTTATTTATTCAAGTATCTCCTCACTAGGGTGTGTTTGACTCCATTCCATGCCCAATGCTTCACAGAAAACTCTGGAAGCACTGGAATCGAACCCGGGATCTCTGGATATGTAGCCAGGAACTCTAAGCACTAGACCTTTTAAGCACTGTTATTTTACCATCCGGGTTATTTATTTGGTATATAATGTTTTTTATTTTCCAATTTAAAGTGAAAATATTGTGTTCATTCTGACCCCTTTTCCTCTCCCCAATAATTAAAAGATGCTACTATTGGCACACAGACGACCATATTTTGTCATGTGATGGCGTTGTTGATATTTGATATTTTAAGTCATAATGGCCTGAAGACCTGGTTAGCTCAATTGGTAGGATCGTCAGCAAATAGTATCGGAGTAGCTAGTTTAGAACTACTGTTCAGACTCCATATTTATATTCTTAATAGTGATCGCGTGTCTACTTCTGTCCGAACAGTCAACCACGCTTTGTTGTTCCTGAGCGCTGGATTCGTGGAGCATCGCGAGTACAAGTACTGGGACGAGAATAGACGTACCTTGGATCTGGAGGGTTTCTTAGAGAACCTTCGTGAAGCTCCGGAGAACTCCGTCGTTGTCCTCCACGCATGCGCGCACAACCCCACGGGCTGTGACCCCACCCACGAGCAGTGGGAGAAGATTGCTGACGTCATTGAGGTAGGCATAGTCTCGTATCTTTGCTGACGCTGTGTTCAATCTCTACTGTACGCCACACAGAGTACGTAATTTGTGGAATATAATAGTAACCGTTTCAGATCATGTCGGTAACATCGGTTTGTCTTGTTTCCCTTCTCCTTCCTCTATGGAATGTATACCAGGTTCGTCTATAAGTAGGTCAGATAACTCCAATCGTTTCAGTTTGCCTTGTTCCGATACTCCTTCCTCAATGGCATTTATACGATTTTCATCTTGAATAATATGTTAGATCACGTCTATCGGTTTGGATGATTTTATTCCAATGTTTACCTTTAGGGAAGGAGAAAGAATTGCTGTGCAGTGTTGGGGGGAAGAGACCAAGAGGAAGACCAAGGAAGAGGTGAAGTGGAGGAAGTCCTCAAGAGGGAATGGATGTAAAACATTTGGAAGTTGAGATAGGTGGGAGCAATTACTGATCGACTGAACTGGAAGAGAATGCTGGTCCCACTGACAGGTGCAGACCTAACTGGGAAATTATGAAGAATAAGAGAAATTGACTTTATTTTGGTTTTATATTATATACGAGTGTATATATACACATCCTGCTCCAATAAAATAGGGAAAAGCCGATACACATGTATTGATCTCTAGCTTAGTTAAATCTCTGGTGGAACATACATACTATTCAAGAAAGCTACTCTGGGTATTTAGTACTTGGCAGCTCTTATCATCACATTCTTCTTAAATTAACTTCAAAGTATTTACGCCGAACCGGGAACTTGAATCTCTTTAGTACTTCTTTAGAATTCTTGGGATCACGAGCTGCTACTTCATTTCACGTCGTATGACAACTGACCCGAGGGCTTTGCAAAATGAGAATCAGGCTCTTTAATCGTTATATCATCGAGCATTGTATAATTTTTAAGGATCAAGCTACTTTTTACCTACCGATCGTATATGTCCTTTTTTTTTTGACTTACCATGGTGTCATTTCCTTTGTAAATCATATCCTTTCCCAAACTGTGTAGTGAAGTACTTCAGCGGGTTCATCCAGCCTTCCCCTCTCGCCTCACAATACCATCCTCTCTTCGGAAAGAAAAGACATAAGGGAAGTTTATCTGTAGTTAAATAAGGTTTATACTGTTCCAGGAAAGAAATCTGTTCCCATTTTTTGACATTGCCTACCAAGGTTTCGCCTCCGGTGACCTCGACGATGACGCGTGGGCCGTCAGACATTTCGTCAACAGGGGCATGGAGTTGTTCTGCGCACAGTCCTTCTCTAAAAACTTTGGTCTTTACAGTGAGTAAAACACAGTACAAGGTGATATTAAAAAATTGGCTTCCATTTTATTAAATAATCGTTAGTATATCGTGGGTTTGTGCCCAGACCTTTCTCCGCTTAACAACATTGTGCTAGCATACTCCTCCCTCACTAATAAAGTGACTAACTTTACACGCATTGACATATCGCCTATTGGCATGGCTCCCATTAGAACCTGTATCACAGAGCAGTCATAACACCTTTTTAGTACCTTAGCCTTACCTTGATTGGGTTCCCCTATGATTTAACCAGTAAAGATAAGACTGTTCCCTTCAAGAGAACATGGAGAGTAAACCCTAATTTTTATAGCAAGCCCACTTTCAAACGCCACCTATTATTGAATGTCACTAACATTAATAATTCTGTAAATATGTTTTATTTGACGAAGGAACAGATTAACTGTTGGACATTCACTACTCCGTGATGGTCAACAAATTGTCGTCACTGTATTTCAGACGAACGTGTCGGTAACCTCACTGTCGTCCTGAAGGACAAGAAGCACCTTGAAGCTGTCAAGTCCCAAATCACTCTCACAGTGAGAGGGATGTACTCCAACCCCCCTAACCACGGGGGTAGGATAGTGGCCACCATACTCAACAACCCTCAACTTAAGGAAGAATGGTGGGTGATGAAATTATTTAACTGTTTTTATTTCCTGTAACAAGTCACCCCTTTTAGTGTGAAAAAGAGATGGTCTATGTTAACTGGCCTGATAAGTAGGCAAGAATGATTGCCATATAAAGTTAGGTATCTGACAGTTACAAAAACATTAAAAAAATTACTTGAATATATTTATACATCAAATTGAATAATATTATTACAGTTTTTCAAATGTTGATTGAAAAAAAAACTTATTCTTTATAGTTATTTTCTCTTTCTTCATTTAGAATATGAAAGACAAAGTTATTGTTGCCTAGAGTTTATCTATCACCTTTCATGAAAATAAAATACAAAAAATATTTATCCTCTAAAGTTACTTTTTTTTAACAGTACTAAATACAGAAAACCTTCATTCCCTAAAGGGTCTTTCTCCATTTTCATCAGTCTAAAATCTATAAAGTCTTCATCCCCTAAGATTTCTTTCTTCTTCTTAACCAGTATAAAATACAGAAAATCATTATCTCTTGAAGTTTTCCCTTCTTCATCACCTGTATAAAAGAGATATGATCCTCGTTACCTGGAGTTTCTTAGTCGGTAATAAGAGTAGTGTACTCATAAAGCCTATACAAAACCCACACCTTCTTTCTAGGTGCACATTGATAAAAACTTATCAATTAACACCAAAGAATCGGAAATAGAATAGGCTATATGGTACTTAGCTCTCACCGTATACCTTCTCTCTTTTCACAACGACAAACTGCCCAGCTGAACCTTCTGCAAGGATTAGGACAGATTATAGAAGAGAAAATATATTAAAAATGGTCGATATAATTTGTTCCTCAATATAGATTCAAGCACGTGTATGCAAAAAAATTAAAGTTTATCTCAAAATATTCACTCTGTATTTCAGGAAAGAATCCATTCGTACAATGGCAAACCGCATCTTGTCTTTGAGGAGTGGCTTGAAGGAAAGATTGCAGCGTCTTGGTACTCCCGGCAATTGGGATCATATCTCTAGTCAAATAGGGATGTTCTCTTATACTGGACTTACACGTGAGTACAGCTACCGTCCAGTTCTATTTAATTAATATAAATAAGTGATGGTTTATTGTAAGATAATAACCTAAGTTCCACTTAACAAAATATCAAATATGAGTGCTCTTCCCCATGGAAGCTATTACATGAATACTAACAGGTGCAGAGTTACTGGTTAGCAGTCAAATAGGTAAACATTAATTCAAGTTTATTATACTGTAGACGTGTGTGCTAATAAAATAAATTTCGAGATTAACTTTGTCTCGAAATATACCTTTTGCAGAAATTATGAAAAATTCTAAATAAAATATTGAGAAAAACAATCGTAGCTTGCGATTTTAAGCATAATGGACTTTATTAAAGTGCACTGGTATCAAAAAATATTATATTTTGTGTGGCTTTGATTATTGTTTTAATTTGTAGGTCGGCAAGTGGACCACCTGAAAGAGCACTACCATATATATATGTTACCAAGTGGACGTATCAGTATGTGTGGAATAAACTCCAGTAACATAGAGTATCTGTCTCAGTCCATCCATGACACAGTGCTGCTCTATCCGAACAATGAACGCCAACACAAACTGTGAATATCACAAGAAAAATAAGCAATGTCACTGGAACTGTTAATTTGTGAGATAGTGCTGTTACAAAGGTTTACAATAAACAAAAGTACACACATAACCAACGCTATGAAAATACACTGACTCTGGATATCCATGGTTTGTGCATTACATAAAAGAGTATAAATGATGGCCTTAGGTCCCCCCGGAAGGCAGAGCTGCTGAATGCGGACAGTAAATAAAAACACAATATGTGAGCAATATACGTAAATAAAACTATCTCACAAAGTTAATACAAAGTTTGTATATTAAAATAATATTAACACACCTTAGTGTGTGCAATTTTGAAGCTAGTGCTGCTGTTGGTGAACATTGAACACACGAAACAAATGTAAGTTATATTATATCAAATAAAAGATTATGTGACAAAGATGATTTTTTTTAAAATTTAATACCGACCATATTTCCTCTTTCCCTTACTATAATAGTTTACGTTTTTCCATACTTTAATTTTTTTTTTTAGATTTTGACTCAAGTAAAACCATTTATATAGCTTTTTTTTTTACAGAAAGTGGAATAATAAGTGTATCCACTAGTAAAATGCTCTATGCATTATATAGATATATATATTGGCAAAAACAATTGTATTAACGTCTTCAGTAAAATTAAAACAGCTACGACTCTGCGACTACCTACGTTATATATATAAAAAAAAAAAGTCCAATCAAGTAAACTTTTCACTTTTAACACATTTTTGTTAAAATTTTAAAATAGCTTTGGTCGTAAGAACCCTATTAGCTATCTATTAATAAAAAATTATGTTGTGGTTTTTCCTAGGGTGTAATTTACTTGGGTGATAGGCCTACCACATATAGCTGCATATTCTTTATTTTATAAAAAAATATATAAACTACAATCAAATCTTTCTTAATCCTTTACTGGATTCATCATTATAATGGACAGTTTAAATGTCACCAGCGAATATGTAATCTTACTGCGAAACAATTTCCCAATTGAGGACATTCTCAGTAAATATTTGAAACGCATATTTATCCATATGAATTTCTAAATAAGTACCCCACGAAAATATGGAAAGCATAGGTACCTAGTATATTTTATTGGACAGATATGAAGATGAGTCATTGTGGTTTAGCGTGAGCAGTCCCACCTTATCCTGTTAATGAAAAATATTTGATTATTGTAAATTTTGTCAAAAGTATATGCAAATAACTTTTTTAAATTTTGAAGTAGAAATGCATCTGCTAAATAAGATTCAAAATGGCAAACACACAAACAAAGACATAAATGTTTCACTTATTTAAACCATAGTCCATAGTCTAATGAAAATCGACATTTTGTAGTTCACGAATGAAAATACATTATTTTAGTTTGAGATATTTAAAACACATTTTTCCAAATATAAAACTCCCTTAATGTTTTAAAGTAAATGGTGTATGTTAATTTTTACTGTCTGTTTTTTATGACTAGTGTTTTCCAGCAGTGTTAATTTAATGTTGTACTGTATTTTCCATACTTTTAGTCATCTGAGTATATTTATCAAATGCCTTTAATACACATTACATTTTAATTTTGTATTATTTGAGAACCATACAAGCTGCATAGTAAGCTACATACAGTATTTATGTTTTCATAAGTCATGCTTATACTGCATAATAATACTATGCAGTGCAGTGGTCAAAAAATATGTTCAAGCCACCATTGCGATAGTAAGAAGGCATAATGGTGCAGTTGTGGGTATTCAAAACAATAGGGCTACAATACAACTTGAAGATCACCATTGAAATAAACAAGGGAAATGGAGTGGACTATAATAAATAAAAGAGCTATTGATAAAAGCTCACCTCGGCACTTGTCTCTATTTCCCTCGTAGCTCCTGTTCGTTATAAAACCAAAATAAAGGTGGGGTAGGGTTTTAGAAAGGACCTGGTCCAGTAACAGGGAAGGTTATAGCACAACTAAGCCCACAGCTGCTACCAATCACAAGAAAGCTACGAGGGAACCTTAATATTGTGAGTTTAACTGATTCAGTAGAAGTCGTGTTTTTATTAGGTAGAATTAAATAAATTAAGATCTGGATGAGAATGCACATAATAAGAATAAATACTATATTTAATATGCATGTAATTATTGGAGTCGTCCACGGCACACAACACGAGATGAGCTAGCGCCGAAACTGACTACCCACTTTAAACAAAAACTTACTAAAACTATCTAGTTATAACAGCTCATCTCTACGCGTGACGATTGTATACACCTGCGTTAACAACAACTATACACGTATGAACATCAAATGAAAACTGTATAGACAAATTAAAAGGAAAAAAGAGAAGAGGTGAGAGGCAGGCGATGCCGATTCTACCAATGAAAAATGAGTAAATTACCCTAATCTTAAATTACATTTCCAAACAACAAAAGGGCCACACCATCAATGACGTGCATATGTTACAAAACTGTCAAATTTCAAGGTGTAACAATTGTTTGTAAACATATAGAAGGAATAAAATTTTATTATAAGCTTTTCAACAAGTTATCCCAATTTAGATTCTCATCAATAATTTAAGAAGGAGCTGTCTTTTCTAATTTGACCGAGGTTTAAGATGAAATCCCAATTTGTAATCTCCAAAATTGTAAGGCAAACGTATGTAGGTTTGATACCTTATAATATTAAAATGTAGACCATACTAGATCATTATCTACAAACCAACAGCAACTAAACTAAAGAATAAAAACATAATATTAAAAATGCAATGTACAAAAATAACAATTCTAAGCTTCATGGTGACCGGATCTGTTCTTTAAGAAATTACTTACTCTATGGAGTTAGGAAATCGAAAGTTCATTACTGCACTTCCAAAAGCACTCTACCTGTCCCTATCTTGAGCTAATTCTGTCCAATCCAAAAAATATCATGAATTACCCGAAGGTATTCTTTTCCTAATTTTCAGAATAATATCTTCATTACTTGTTAGAAAATTATTTAAATTCACGAACGCTGTCAAATGAAATGTTGTTCGCAGTAATCTCAAAATTTTCGTCACCAATCTGTGTTCTCGGTGGGATTATATACTTTAGTCCTGTTAACGTTCATTTCTAAACCTATTACGTTACCAGCCTCTAATAAAATGTCCGCATTTCTTGCAACAGCTTCCTTACTATATCCCAACAAAGCTTAATCAAGTTCTCCTAAGGTTAATGTGTACAGAATTTAGTTTAATCAACAAAACATACACACTGAAAAAATGAATCTGTTTATTGACTTAATTCTTGGCTTACTCATGTTTGAGAAAGAGTAAAGATTAATAAAAATACAATTTCTAGATATACTTAATTCGTTGTATCGTCTGTTTGGAAGTCCTTGTATTGATTTTCTGTTGAAATAAGACAAAACAATGAAAACTTAATCACTCGCCAAAGACTTGTGTGCACTTTATTATATGTTAATCCTAGATACTGTCATGATTGTTTGTATTCCTCTATGATGTTGTTTACTCTTTTTGCTACCGTTGCTATGCACAAATAATATGAATCAACAAACTAATAAATAAGTTCTTGCGATGTAATTATTCTTTGAATTACTACAGGTTAAAGGCCCAGACATGTGCTCTAAATAAATGAAGTAACTGATTCTAAAATTGCTGTAAGTTATTGTAGTTTAAATGAAAGTATTAAGTTGTGCTCGTCGATTGTGAAAGTGTTCTAGTTCGCGCTGCTAGTTAAACAATAATTTTTTGTCATGGCAAATTTTGTAAACTATCGTATCGAGCCACTTAAAAAGGATAACTACGATACTTGGAAGCTTCAAGCACAAGCAGTTTTGATAAGAAATGGATTATGGAAATATGTTTCTGGTCAAGAAAAATGCCCCACAACCAATGATGCTGATATAATGAAATGGAAGGAACAAGATCTCAATGCAAGGTCAGATCTTACCTTACTTATATCGCCCAGTGAACTTAGACATATTAAGAACTGTAAATTTTCAAAAGATGTGTGGGATACATTATCAAAACTTTACCAAAGTAAAGGTCCCGCTAGAAAAGCCACTTTATTGAAACAATTGATCCTTCAGAAAATGAATGAGGGTGACGACGTCCGTAATCATTTAAATAAATTCACTGACGCTGTTGATAGGCTTGAAGAGTTGGAAATCAGTATAAATCCCGATCTTTTAAGCATAATGATGCTTTATAGCTTATCTAAATCCTTTGAAAATTTTAGGGTAGCAATTGAGTCCAGGGATAACTTGCCTACCCCAGAGGACTTAAGAATCAAAATAATTGAAGAGTTTGAAGCCAGAAGCAAAAATGATAGTATGACCTTGGAGGATGCTTTTTTCGGAAAAAATATAAAAAAATCAAAGAACAAAGATCGTTCAAATTATTTTCAAAAACCTACAAATGTTCCCTCAACCTCGCAATTTAAATATAAATGCCATAAATGTGGACGGATCGGTCATAAGGCCGTGAACTGTTGGAGCAACAATAAAAAGGGGGAGTCAACTTTCAAAGTGGAAGAACAGTGCCTTTCTTCTAATTCAGGTGAGTCTCAAATTTCATCATGGTGCATTGACAGCGGATGCAGTTCTCATATGTGTGGAAATAAAGACAGTTTTCAGGACTTTGTTGAAAACCCTGAACATGGGACTCTTAAACTGGCATCTAAGAATCATACAGCTTCTATTATTGGGACTGGCCTAGTTAAAATCGAAATGAAAGATTCGAACAAAATTAATTTGCCTAACACATTATTTGTACCAAATCTGACCACAAATCTACTATCAGTATCTAAAGTGACTGATAAAGGGTTCGATGTCCTGTTCAAAAAGAACAAAGCATTAGTAACAGATCCTCAAGGCAATGTAGTACTAGAAGCTAAGAAGTCAAATGGGCTATATTATGTTAATTCTAAGTCTGTAGAAGTAACAAATAAAGCGCACGAAGAACATGCAATAGAAAAATGGCATAAAAAACTAGCTCACTTAAATGAAGTAGATTTAAGGTTGGCGTGCAAAAATGAAACATTGGAAGGCTTAGATTTCAAAAAAGGTGATACGCTGAGTGATTGTGAGGTATGCATTAAAGGAAAATTGACCCGAGCTCCCTTTTCTACAAGAGAAGTTCCAGAAAACCTCAAAGTTTTGGAAATAGTGCATTCGGATGTTTGTGGCCCCATGCGTGTTGAATCCCCTGGCGGTTCAAGATATTTTGTAACCTTTACGGATGAGAAAACACGCTACAGCCGAGTTTATTTTTTAAAACATAAAAATGAAGTTCTAGAAGTTTTCAAAACATATAAAAACGAGGTTGAGAATTTTACAGAAAACAAAATTAAATTTCTGCAATCTGATAATGAAACCTCAGAATACTGAAACAAATACTTTGAGAGTTTTCTAAAAGAATGTGGAATTCAGAGGTGGCTGTCTACACCGTATACCCCTCAACAAAATGGGTTATCTGAGAGGATGAATAGAACCCTACTTGATAAAGCCCGATGTCTCATGTTGGAGTCAAACGTCCCCCCGTCATTTTGGGCTGAGGCAATTCACACAGCAAACTACCTGCGTAATAGGTCTCCCTCAAGGACCCTTAAAGGTGAAACTCCTTTTCGGAAATGGGTAGGAAGAGTTCCATCGGTTCGACATCTTCATGTATTTGGAAACAAAACCTTCGTTTTGGACAAAAAACCTGGCAAAAGAAAGTTTAATTCCAGAGCAGATGAAGGGATTTTTGTCGGATATTCTGAAACCTCTAAAGCTTATAGAATATGGATGCCCAACGAAAGGAAAATCAAAATCACAAGAGATGTCAGAGTTTTGAACAAAAAATTCTATGACTCAAAGGAGAGAAGAGGAGAAAACATTATAGTAATAGATGATCAACATAATGAGGACAGTAAAGAAGTTATTAATGAAGAAAATGTTGATGAAATAACTCTTCCAACTCCATCTGTTCCAGTTCAAGACCTCGTAGAACTCTCAGACCAAGAAGAGCAAGATCCAGCTGAAGATCAAGTACATTCAAGACCAAAACGCAACAGGAAACCTCCAATTTGGATGTCAGATTATGATGTGTCAGTCTATTGTGATGTTAAAGATGCATTAGAAGGAGGTGATAGAGAAGCATGGCAAAAAAAAAAGCTATGAAAGAAGAAATAAAATCTCACTTAAAAAATGAAACTTGGGAAATTGTAGATCGAGAAGATGGTGACAATGTGATAGGTAGTAGAATGGTATTAAAGAATAAATATAAAGCCAATGGGGAGCTAGAGAGAAGGAAAGCTCTTGGGCTTGGACAACGACTTTGACGAGTGAGGGGGAGTGTTGAAATAAGACAAAACAATGAACACTTAATCACTCGCCAAAGACTTGTGTGCACTTTATTATATGTTAATCCTAGATACTGTCATGATTGTTTTTATTCCTCTATGATGTTGTTTACTCTTCTTGCTACCGTTGCTATGCACAAATAATATGAATCAACAAACTAATAAATAAGTTCTTGCGATGTAATTATTCTTTGAATTACTACATTTTCTTTATGCCATAACCTACCAGGAAAAATGAGAGAAAGATATACACGAAAATTTCTTTCTTTCTCACTAATGGTGTGCAGATGATAACTTGAAAATTTCAGCCACAGAATGATGACCATCCAGTTTTATTAACGAGATCACTAAAGATGGCCGTGGATCACTGCTCTTATTTAATAACAGCAACTGTTGTCTTAAGAAAGTATATAGATAGATGTTAATATTAAACATTTATCAAACTTCTATATTATCCTCCTTGCAAAAGATAAATACAACTAGAAGTTCGCCTGGCAACACTGTCTTAATCACAAATCAAGGTTATTTAGTCGAGTTGCTAATCTGTGATTTCAACTAGAGGTCATACGAATACTGTATTGAAATTATTCCTTTCCTATATTGCCAAATAAAAAATGGCCACGAGATTTTCTGCAGTGAAACTAGGGCCCCCAATCGAAGTATTTGCAGTAAACAAGGCATATTTAGATGACACACATCCGGACAAAGTTAATCTAAGTATTGGAGGTAAGTGACACCTTGATTGTAATAGGGCCCCACAAGGACACCCAAGAAAATTGTGTCTCGTTCATTAAATTATATTTGATTTATGCCAAAGAGAAATTCGGTTCGGTGTTTAATTTTAGTTTAACATTTCATTAAATATCTGGGATTAATTTAAAAGCTAGGATTATCCACAATGTCGTCAGCAAAAATTTGATAAGAGCTCTGAAATTTTGATAAACGGTTTTAACTATCAATGAGATCTCTAGGAAAAGTGCATGATATTATTGCGATTTTTTATTATTTCTAATTACATTTAAAAAAAAGTTTTTTTATTTTTAACACACATCGACACCAATTTAGTAAATTGAATGATAATCATTTGAGTATTGATAATGAGGTTTTTGGTATTAGAAAATTAAAGTCTTAGCTCATCTAATTAATAATATTGGGATATCGCTTGGTCATGTTTCAATCTGAGAATCCGTTTAGTGCGTGCATTAATTAACATTTATTGTTATACATTATCCCAACCTAACGTAAAATAACCTTAGAGGTGTTACCATCTATAATTGAAATATGTAAAACCATTTATTGTTTTCAAAGATTTTTTTAATTTTTACGGTAATCCAACAAGATGGCATGTTCATTTATAAGGTATTTTAGGGCAAAATAATTTAGAATATTTTTTTTTCTTTGTTGCATAAAAGTTAAATTTTGTTAGGTAGGGGTAGTTTGTATTCATAAACCTATTTGCTAATATCTAAATACTTTTGGTTTCTTTTGAAACATTCAAATTCCTTTAATAAACATTTAAATGTTTTTCTGTGACTAGGTGAGTAGCCTATATTTTTAACTTTCTAATACTATAAAATCTAGAAACAAGATTAAAATTGATATTATTTAATCTAATGAATCGTTATGTTTAGTATTAAAAATAACCAAAACAATTTGCTTTGATAAACAAAAGGGGGGGGGG